>PVIY010008512.1:0-76677 GCA_004026745.1 Myrmecophaga tridactyla
ACTCAAATGGGTGGAGACATGTCATCCCCTAATCCAGTTTAACAACCATTCTTAACTAAATCACATCATTCAGCGAGATGATCTCATTACAGTTTCAAACATACAGTATTGAATACAGATTATTCTACCTTTAAGGAATGGGTTTTATATCAAAACATGGCTTTTCTTAGGGGGCATACTTCTGTTCAAACCAGCACAGTATTTTAGTATCTTGCTTGTGTCATCTTTTTTTGCATGGGCAGGCTCTGGGAATCGAACCCGGGTCGAGGGCATGGCAGGCGAGAAGTCTGCCACTGAGCCACCGTCCCACCGCCCTTTATCACTTTTTTTATTGGCGAAGTTGTGGTTTTACAGAGAACAACAGAGTTTCCATATACTCTGGAAGTTTTATAACATAAAAGTTTCCACTTTGCCTTAGTGGTACCTTTGTTACAATTAAAAAAATAGGCCGTGGTTTACCTTAGGTTCAATGTTCCTGCTGTCCACTGCTAAGTTTTTTCTTTTTAAATTCTTATTCTAGTAATAGATATGTACAACCTTAAATTTCCCCTTTAATCACATTCGAATATATAATCCAGTGCTGTCAATTACACTCAGTGTTGAGCTACCACCACCTCCATTCCCAAGTCTTTTCCATCAACCCCCTCAGAAATCCTCTACTAATTAAACCTTAATTGCCCATCCGTACCCCCACCCCAGGCCCTCGGATCTGTGCTTCTGCCTCTATGAGTTTGCTTATTCTAATTATTTCATTTAAGTGAGATAATACAATACTCGTCCTTTTGTGTCTGGCTTATTTGACTCAACATGATATCTTCAAGATCTATCCACGTTGCAACATGTATCAGAACTTCATTCTTTTTTACAGGAGAATAATATTCTATTATATGTATATGCCACATTATATATATATATCCATCCATCTGTTGGTGGGCATTTGGATTATTTCCATCTTTGGACAGTTGTGAATAATGCTGCTATATTTGGAGTGCAAATATCCTTGCTTTCAATTCTCTTGTCTCCCTTATTTCTGAAAGACAGTCTCACCAGATATAAACTTCTTGGTTGGCAATTGTTTTCTTTTAGTACTTATGTATTTTCGTACCACTGCCTTCTTGCTTCCATGGTTGATGATGAGAATCGGTATTGAATCTTATTGGGACTCCCTTGTGCAAAATATGTTGCTTTTCTCTTGCAGCTCAAAATGTCTTGGCCTTGGCATTTGACAGTTGACCTCTAAGTGTCTGGGTGTGGTTCTCTTTGAGTTTATTCTGTTTGGGGTTCTTGAATGTGCATATTCATGTCTTTTGTTAAGTTTGGGAAGTTTTATGCCATTATTTCTTTGAGTAGCCCTTCTGCCTCATTCTCCTATTCTTCTCCTTCTGGAAATCCCATAATGTGTATATTGGTACACTTGATGGTGTCCCACAGGTCTCTTAGGTTCTGTTCTCTTTTTAAATTATGTTTGCTGGGTGCACAGGTGGTTCAGTGGTAGAAAGCTCACCTTTTATGCGGGAGACTCAGGTTCCATTCCTGGACATGCACCCCCCCCAAAAAAAATTATTTTTGCTTTCTGTCTCTCAGCTTGAAACATTTTGTTTTCTCTTTGAGATCACCGAGTCTTTCTTTTTCCAGCTCCAGCATGCTGTTGAAACCCTCTAGGCAATTTTTCATTTAAGTTATTGTGGTCTTCAACTCCAGCATTTCTATTCAGTTCCTTTTTTAAATTTCCATCTCTTTATCAGGATCCTCACATTGTGCATTCAGTGTTTTTGTTTTCCTGATATCATTAAGTTCTTTCTCTGAGTATTACTTTATCTACTTGTGCATAATGAGGTTCTTTATTCTTTTTAAGTCTTTGTCCAGTACGTCTGGAGTCTGGTTCTCTTCAGTGATGATTCCTGGATTTTTTTTTTTTTTTTTTTTTGCATGGGCAGGCACCGGGAATCGAACCTGTGTCTCTGTCATGGCAGGTGAAAACTCTGCCTGCTGAGCCACCATGGCCCGCCTGATTCCCGGACTTTTACCTTGTTCCTTTGGATGGAAAATTTTCTGATTCTGTTTCTTTCTTTGTCTTATAATCTTTTGTTGCTCCCTGTACATTTTAATACTTTAAAGTGTTAACTTTGGGATTTAATGCCTGAGCTGTCTGTTCCTTTTGCACCCAGCTAGTTTTATGACGGAGATTTCCTTGAGTGCCAAGAGCTAGTGAGAATAAACAAACAAATGCAAAAAAAGAAGCCAGCTTTCACAGTCTTTGAAAATTTGTTCTTTGTTGGCTGGTGCTGTCCTCCAGAATCTAGTCCTCTTATCAAGAAGATTAGCCTGAGGTGAAGAAGAAGTCCAGGGTACTCTCCATTTTTTTCTGAGCCTGTGTCTTGTCCTGGGCTTGTGCTTGCTGGTGGTCTTAGGAATCACCCTTGTGTAGGAAATCAAACGCCCCCTCTACTACCTATGAAATTGACTTTCTACTCCTCTGGGTACCCGACTGTATGGCTTAAAGCAGGTAATCCCTGGTCCCAGGCTGCTGCGACTTAATTGTTTCTTACTTTGATTTAGCTGTCCCCGAGCTGCAGAGCAAGTTCCTGGAGGGCGAGCCTGATGTAAGTTTTCTGGTGCAGTCATTCTTGCTGCCACCTGATAGACTGGCACTTTACCCAGTACGTGGGGATTACTTCACTTTCTCCAGAGCAGGGCCGGGGACTCACAGTGGGAGTGCAGTCATGCTCTACATTAGGGCTTTGGGGTCACGGCAAGGGAGCCATGAACTTCCATTTCTAAAACTGCATTTTCTTGATTCAGCATCTACCCAGTTACTGCAACCCTTTAACTGCTTTCCAGAGTTTTGAGGAAGATGGCTCTGCCGACTTTTGCTAGTTGTTCAAAGATTCTGGGGGGGGGGGGGGGGGGCGAACAGCATCTTGTGGAAGCTTATGCCACCATCTTGGTCAACCAGAAGTCCAGAGGGCAGAATTTTAACTGGCACATCTGAACTCCACTCCAAAAGGCAACTGAGACCCTTGGGGTGGGTTAAAGGGGCTGCCTCTTTGAGGTGGGTGCCCAGACACCTCCTGCCCAGTTCCTTTGCAGCAAGGCTTTGCAGTTTGAGCTGAGCCCAGCTCTGGGCATGCTCCAGCTTGTCACGAACACAGATTCAATGAGTATGTTCTAGTTTGCTAGCTG
The DNA here is from genome assembly GCA_004026745.1 of Myrmecophaga tridactyla. Lineage (NCBI taxonomy): Eukaryota > Metazoa > Chordata > Mammalia > Pilosa > Myrmecophagidae > Myrmecophaga > Myrmecophaga tridactyla. The sequence continues at coordinate 3,184 of PVIY010008512.1, forward strand.
CCGGAATGCAACACACCAGAAATGGATTGGCTTTTAATAAAAGGGGATTTATCTCATTAGTTCTTCAGAGGAAAGGCAGCTAACTTTCAACTGAGGTTCTTTCTTACGTGAGAAGGCACAGGGTGATCTCTGCTGACCTTCCCTCTAGGCCTCTGGGTTCCACAACTTTCCCTGGAGTGATTTCTTTCTGCATCTCCAAAGGCCTGGGCTGAGCTGCGAGTACTGAGATGAGGTATGCTGAGCTGCTTGGGCTGTGCTATGTTGAGCTCTCTCATTTAAGCACCAGCCAATTAAGTCAAATGTCATCCATTGCAGCAGGCACGCCTCCTAGCCGACTGCAGATGTAATCAGCAACAGATGAGGTTCACATACCATTGGCCCATGTCCACAGCAACAGAACTAGGTGCCTTCACCTGGCCAAGTTGACAACTGAATCTAACTACCACAGAGTATAACAAAGAGAGTCTTTTCTTGTTCCTGTTTGTCTTGTGCCCTGGCTTCCTGGATCAGCAGCAGGCCTTGCCTCACCTGGGTGCCCTGGCTCCTGCCCCCATTTCTGAGGCAGTGCCAACTAAGAAGCAACATAAGCTCAATTGCCACCCAGGCTCATGGAGTGGCTTTGTGATAATGAGGTCAGGTACTATTTTTCACTTGTAAAGGTGCTTATTATTAGTTTTACAAATTATTTAACTTTTTAAATTAACATTCAGAAAAATTACGTTTTTACTGCACAATTCTATGAATTTAATCACATGTATAGATTCATGTTAACAACAACCTGAATACAGAAGTGTTCCATCACTCCAAAACTTTCTCTGTGCTATCCCTTTATGGTCACACCATCCCTGTACCCCTACCTCTGGCAACCACTACTACAGTTTTGTCTTTACAAAAATGTCATTTAAGTGGAATCACACGGTATGTAGCCTTTTGATACTGGCTTCTTTCACTCAGCATAACAACGTTGAGATTCCTATAAGTTGTTGTATCAACAGTTCATTCCTTTTTTATGGTTCAGGAATATTCTGTTGTGGGGATGGATCACAGTTTCTATGTCCATTCACCCAATTGAAGGATATTTGGGTTGTTTACAGTTTGGGGTGTTTTTAGGCTTGCTATTTATATCCTTGGACAGGTTACTGTGTGATCTTAAGTTTTCATTTCTGTCAGGGAAATACTCAGAAGTGGAATTGCTGAGTTGCATGGCAAATGTATGTTTAACTTTATAACGAATTTCCACACTGGTTTTGAGTAGCTGCACCTTTTTGCATTTTTCACAGTAATTCCTGATGTTTTAATTTGTAAGCTGTGGGAATGCAATATACCAGAAACAGAATGGCTTTTTTGGGGGGTGGGTGGGTGGGGTTCATGGTCTGGGAATTGAACCCGGAAGAATGGCTTTTAAAAAGGGGAATTTATTAAGTTGCAAGATTACAGTCTAAGGCCATGAAAATATCCAAGCTAAGGCATCCGGGGAATGATACCTTGACTCAAGAAAGCTGAAACCCCTCTGACAGCTGGAAAGGCACATGGTGACATCTGCTAGCTTTCTCTCCTAGCTTCTCATTTCATAAGAATTCTCCAGAGGTGTTCTTCTGCATCTCCAAAGATCCCTGATTGTGTGGGCACTGTTGATGCTGGTCTCTGTTGACTGGTAGTTTTTTCCAAAATGTTTCCCTCTTAAAGGGCTCCAGTAAGCAACTCCATGTTGAGTAGGTGGAGACACATCTCCATGGAAGCCATGTAATCAGAGTTACCACCCACAATTGGGCAGGGCATTTCTCCATGGAAACAATAAAAAAGATTCCACCCAGCATTTTTGAATGAGGATTAAAGGATATGGCTTTCCTGGGGTACACAACAGATTCAAACCAGCACACCTGGGACCTCTTATTCCCAGGAATGAGAGTTCTGTTGCTCCATAGTCTAATCAGCACTCAGGATTGTCAGTATTTTCATTTCATCCATTTTGGTATGTATGTAGTGATAATTCACTGTGGTTTTAATTTGCATTTCCCCAACGGCTAATGATATTGAACATCTTTGCATAGCTTATTTGCCATTTCTGTATCCCCTTTTGTGAGATGTCTATTCAACTCCTGTTTCACTTTGTAATTGGGTTACTTGTTTTCTTACTGCTGATTTTTGAGAGTTCTTCATATATTCTGGATACAGTTCCTTTGTCAGTTATGATTTGAAAATATTTCCTCTCGGTCTGTGCCTTGTTTTTCCATTCTCTTAACAGGGTCTCATGCAGAGCAAATGTTTTAAATTTTGATCAAGTCCAGTTTCTCTTTTTTTTCATTTATGGGTTGGACTTTTGATGTCATGGCTAGGAATTCTTTGCTTAACTTCAGTTCATGAAACTTTTCTCCATGTTTTCTTCTAAAAGTTTTATGGTTTATTGTAAAATCTATTATTTGTATTGAAGTATTTTTTATGTCAAGTTCTGTTTTTGCATATTGAGTCCAATTATTTCAACATCATTGTTGGAAACACCATCCTTTCTCCATTGAATTGTTTTTGCAACTTCATTAAAAATCAATTGGCCAGGGGCTGCAAGGATATTTCAGTGGTAGAATTCTTGGCTGTCATGCGGGACACACGGGTTCAATTCCCGGCCCAAGCACTTCCCCAAAACAAACAAACCAAAAAAGCAAACAAACAAACAGAAACAAACAAACAAATCAACAAATGGTGCTGCAATAATGGGATACTCACGTGGAAAAAGAATGAAATGTGACCCCTGCCATACAATATACAAAAAAAAGAGAGAATAAAAATCAATTGGCCATCCATATGTGGCTGTACTTTGGGACCTCTATCCTGCTTCATTGCTCTATCTATCCTTTAACTATCCCACTCTGTCTTGATTACTGTAGATTTATACTAAGTCTTCAAATCAGGTACTTTAGTTCCACCAACTTTGTTCTTTTGCAGAATTTTTTTTTTAAACTATTCTAGTTCCTCTGCATTTCCATATAAATTTTAAAATCAGCTTGCCTACATCTACAGAAAACCTTCCTGGGGTTTTGATTGCAATTGCCCTAAATACACAGATCAATCTGGAGAGAATTGACATCTTAGTATGTTGAGTCTTCCAGTCTGTGACATAGTACATCTCTCCATTTATTTAGATCTCTTACCTCTTTCCTCAGTGCTGTGTAGTTTTCAGTATGCAGATCCTATATGTGTTTGGTTAAATTTATGCCAAAGTTGTTGCTGCTCTTGTCCTCCCCCTCCCCTGCTCTCCTCCCCTTCCATTCCCCTTCCTCCACCTATGCCTCCTGGTCTAGTTTGCTAGCTGCCGGAATGCAACACACCAGAGATGGATTGGCTTTTAATAAAAGGGGATTTATTTCATTAGTTCTCCAGAGGAAAGACAGCTAACTTTCAACTGAGGTTCTTTCTTATACAGGAAGACATAGGATGGTCTCTGCTGGCCTTTTCTCCAGGCCTCTGGGTTCCAACAACTTTCCCTGGGGTGATTCCTTTCTGCATCTCCAAAGGCCTGGGCTGAGCTGTGAGTGTTGAGATGAAGTATGCTGAGCTGCTTGGGCTGTGCTACGTTGAGTCTCTCATTCAAGCACCAGCCAGTTAAGTCAAACATCATTCATTGCAGCAGGCACGCCTCCTAGCCGACTGCAGATGTAATCAGCAACAGATGAGGTTCACGTACCATTGGCTCATGTACACAGCAACAGAACTAGGCACCTTCACTTGGCCAAGTTGACACCTGAACCTAACTACCACACCCCCCCTCCTTCTTCTCCCTCTCCCCCTGATCCTCCTACTCTTCCCCTCCTCCTCGCTCCTTTACTAACCTACTCCTCCTTCTGCTCCCCTCCCTCTTCTTCCCCTCCTCCTCCCCCTCCTTTTCTGGTGTTTTTTGAAATAATATTTCATTATCAGTTTTAGGAGCTTTTCTAGAAATTATTTGGGATCTTCATGTTGTCTGGAAATAAATTTAGTTTTGTTTCTCCCTTCCCAAGCTATGTGCCTTTTCTTTTGTTCTCTTGCTTTAATGCACTGTCTAGGTCTTCCAGCAAAATGTTGATTAGGAGAGGTCGTCATTGCTTTGCTCGGTTTTTAACATTTTTAAATATACGACATATATAAAAAAATCAATAAATTTTAAAGGATATTTTAATAAGTAGTTATAGAACAGATTTAAAGATTTGGTATGGGTTACAGTTCCACAATTTCAGGTTTTTCCTTTAAGACACTGGAGACTAAACAGAAATATCAATATAATGATTTAGTAGTCATACTCATTTGTTAAATCCTAACTTCTCTGTTATAATGATATCTTCTCTTTTGATTCTTCTTCAGATCTTTAGGGGTATTTGGGCTATGATTGTTCCAACTTTTCATGTTGAAAAAGGGTGTCAACAATATGGGGTAAGGGGATGGAACTGGATGATGTCCTTGGAGATGCTGGCACCTCTGGGTTTCAGGACTTTCTGGCCTAGGAACCATCTGAAGGTTTTAGTTTCCTGAAAAGTAAACAGTGCATGAAACTTTTGTAGGATCTCAGATAGAGCCCTAGGTGTCCCTTAATGGCTAACAAGAATGATGTTGGTTGGGATTTGGCAAATTGTGTCTTGCCTTGTTCTTGATCTTAGGGGAAAAACATTCAATCTCTCCCCATTCATTTTGCTATTAGCTATAGGTTTTTGTAGATGTCCTTTAACAGAGTAAAGATATTCCCTACTATTCCTATTTTGCTGAGAAATTTATTTTAAATCAAATGATGTTGAATTTTGTTAAATGACTTCTTTTCATCAATTGATATGATCATGTGTTTTCCTTTGTTAGGCTATTAATTCAGTGGGTTACATTGCTTGATTTTTTTTTTAATTTGCATATGGGCAGGAGACACCAGGGATCGAACTCCAGACCTCCAGCACGGCAGGTCGGAGCTCTGCCTGCTGAGCCACGGCAGCCGCCCGATTTTTTTTTTTTTAAAGAAGAAGACTTCACCTTCTTTAAAAAGAAGAATGCTTTTAACTACAAGTAATAGAAACCCCAATTTAAACTTGTTTAAAGAAGAAGGAAATATTTTAGGTGATTGAATAATTTAAGAGGAAGTCCACTGATGAGTAAACATCATGTTTGGTTGGTTTAGCAGCAGCTCATGAGGTCACCAAGAACCGTGATATTTTTCAATCTCCTTGTGATCTACCATCCTTGCTGTTGACTTCAACCTCAGTGTGGTAGGAGGGGGTTGCAGAAGGTCAAGGCTTTGGGTCCACATATGCCAACTCCCAGAGATGACGAGCGAAGCCTTGTCAGTATTGTGCTACCATCAGATAGTATCTTGCTATCCATTTCTTGATCTTGATAATGAGTCTTGTTGAACATTCTGTACTCCTTCAACACCAAATGCCCAATCTCCACCCTCTAACTCTTGATAATTTGTGCTCTTAACCTTAACTCTCAAAGTTCACTCATTAATATTAGTTCATATTAGTGAGACCATACAGTATTTGTCCTTTTGTTTCTGGCTAATTTCACTCGGCATAATGTACTCAAGGTTCATCAACGTTGTTATATGTTTCATGACTTTATTCCATCATATGTTTAGACCACAGCTGGTTTAGCCACTTGTCCATTGATGGGCACTTGAGCTGTTTCCAACCTTATTAGTTTGTTAAGCTGCTGGGATGCAATATATCAGAAATGGAATGGTTTTTAAAAACTTTTTGCAAGTTTACAGTCCTAAGGCCATGAAAAATGTCCAAATTAAGGCAACAACAAGAGGTTACCTTTACTCAAGAAAGGCTGATACAGTTCAGAACATCTCTGTCAACTGGGAAGTCACATGGTTGGCATCTGCTGGTCCTTTGCTCCTGGGCTCTGTTGCCTTCAGCCTCTGCTTCTGTGGGCATTCACTTAGCTGTGCCAGGACAAAACTCTGGGTTTCATCTCTTAGCTTAGCATCTGCCAGGGACAGAGATCTCTTCTCTTCAGGTTCTGGCTATTTTTGTGAGTCCTTGCTTAGCACCCAGGCTATTTCTGCTTCAATTTCTAATGTCCACATCAGCTCCACTCTGAGCTCTCTCCAAAATGCTTCCCCTTTTAAAGGACTCCAATAAACTAATCAAGACCCACTTTGATTGGGTAGAGTCACATCTCCATTTAATAAAAAAATCATATCTTATTGTGGGCTGTATCTCCATGGAGACAATCTAATAAAAAATTTACACCCTATAGTATTGAATCAGTATTATAAGAAATGGCTGCCTTAACAAGATAGGATCAAGAGTAAAACATGGACTTATGGGAAGAAGATGGCCAACTAGAGTAACTCGAGATTAGCCCTAGTCCACAAAAAAGTTAAAGAAAGGACAGGAGGGTGACAGAGGTGGTGATTCAGGAATACTGCTGATCCGGGAAAGCCTCTACACCACATGGGGCAGACCTGGTTGCAGAGGCCGAGGAACTGAGAGGCAGAAAGCTGGAGCCTGGCGTGGAGGCACAGAGCCCACAGGAGTGCACAGATGGGATCCTGGGACTAGGAAGTAAGCCAGGCCACATTCCTTGGGTGCGCTACCCTTACCAGTGCAGCCTCATGACTGGCAACTCACCCCACACCCCATGCACCCAAACCCTGTCACCTGCTCCCATTCCCTATGCTCCAGAGCTCCTACCCCATCAGCTCCCAGTGCACGTACCTGCCCCACTCCCCACCGCAAGTGCAACCCAGCCCACCTCTCCTGTACCCCTCATGTGTAATACCTCTCCCTCCCCATTCCCTTCAGGCTGTTACCACCACATAAAGGCTGTGGGCACTAACCTCCATAGCTAGGCTACCCTGCCCCCTCACCCCGCCCATAGTCGCACAGCCTCACTCTGCACCCCTTGAGCTCAGCCCATCAGTTTATGGCACTCCTAGACCCATGCATGTACACGGGCCCCCAATCACATCATTCCACTCTGGGAAACGCACTTTACAGCAGTCCTAGAGCCATGCATTCGCAAGCCCTCAGCTGCATTTCCCAGCTCTGAGAAAGTGCTGACCTGCACAGCTGGGTCACATCAGCCCCCAAACCATGAAGGCGTAACATCGACCTGCTGCCACAGCTCTCCGCATGTGCACAAAGGGCCCCGTGCCTTAGACCAGCACACTGGGGTTATACCCCCTAAACTGGTGTCCCCTGCACAGCTACATCCTCCCTAGCCTCTGGGTGCCCATGTTCACCAGCATTAGTGTAACATCCCCAACCTGTGCCCACACCTGCCCTGAAACAAATCACCATACTGAGTGCTCCACCCTGTACACTGCTCCCTGCTCTACGACCATCCCACAAATACAAAGCCTTAGACTACTGAAAGAAATCAACTCCCAAAGTAAATCAATCAAGATTTTACATGTGATGAAGACAGCAGAAGATCACTAAGCATATCACAATGCGGACAGATATAGCGCTGCCTAATGACCAAATTAAAACAGCAGAGGAGACACACACATTGGAACAACTAATAAAAGATGTTCATACAACTCTACGTAATAAAATAAGTGGGATAGCAAATGACATAAAGGAGATCAAAAACACGGTAGAAGAGCACAAAGAGGAATTTGTAATAATAAATGGAAAAAAAGCAGGTATCAAAGATTCTGTTGACCAAACAAAAAACATAGTAGAGGCACACAACACCAGATGTGAAGAGACAGAAGAAAGAATAAGTGATATAGAGGACAGGATAATTGACTTCAAAGACTCAAAGTGGCAAATGGCAAAAAGGATGGAAAAATTTGAATTGGAACTCAGGGAAATGATAGACAAAAGAAAGTGCACAAATATAAGAATCACTGGTGTCCCAGAAGGAGAGAAGAGAGGAGTAAAGGGCTACAAAGAGTAATTGAGGATATAGTGGGGGAAAACTTCCCAACCCTCATAAAGGACATAAATATACAAGTCAAAGAAGTTCAATGAACTCCAAAGAGAATAAATCCAAATAGGCCTTCCCCAAGACACATACTAATCAGTCTGTCAATGTTGAAGAGAAGCAGAAAATCCTGAAAGTGGCAAGAGAAAAACAATGTATTACAAACAAGGGAAACCAAATAAGATCGAGTTCAGACTACTCAACTAACACCCTGGAGGTGAGAAAGCAGTGGTATGATATATTCAAGATCCTGAAAGAGAATTCTGTACCCAGCCACATTTTTGTTTAAAATCGAAGGAGAAATTAAATTTTTCAGGAAAAGAAGTCCTGAATTAATTTGTGAACAAGAGAGCAGCCCTACAAGAAATACTAAAAGGAGTTCTGCTAACTGAAAAACAAACAAACAAACAAACAAAAACACAGGAGAGGGAGTTCTGGAGGAAGGTACAGAATTGAAGAGTACCACTAAGGGTAATTTAAAGAATATGAAGAGAAAGGGGGAAAAGAATATATAGATCTGACAAATGAAATTAAGATAAGATGATGGAAGCAAGAAATGCTTTTTCAGTAATAACTTTGAATATTAATGGACAAAATTTACCAATTAAAAGATACAGATTGGCAGAATGGATTAAGAAACATAATCCAGCTATATGCTGCTTATAAGAGACTCATCTTAGACACAAGAATACAAGTAGATTGAAGGTGAAAGGATGGAAAAACATTTTCCAAGCAAGTTGTAACCAAAAGAAGTCAGTAATAGCTATACTAATATTAGGCAAAATAGAATTTAAATGTAAAGACATCATAAGAGACAAAGAAGGACACTGTATACTAATTAAAGGGTCAATTCACCAAGAAGATATAACAATCATAAATGTTTATGCTCCCAATCAAGGAGCTCCAAAGTACATGAGACAGACATTGGCAAAACTGAAGGGAGCGATAGATGTCTCAATAATAATAGTAGGAGAGTTCAATACACCACTCTCCTCTATAGATAGAACAACCAGACCAAAGTTCAACAAGGAAATAGAGAAGTTAAATAACTTGATAAATGAATTGGACCTAACAGACATATATATTGGTCATTGCACCCCAAAGCACAAGGATGTACACTCTTCTCTAGTGCTCATGGAACATTCTCCAGGATAGATCATATGGGGGGTACAAAACAGGGCTTTATAAATTAAAAAAAATGAAATTATTTGAAACATGGTCTCTGATCACAATGGGATGAAGCTGGATCTCAACAACCACCAAAGAGTGAGAACATTCACAGATATATGGAGATTAAATAACACACTCTTAAACAACCAGTGGATCAAAGAAGAAATTGCTAGAGAAATCAGTAGTTATCTGGAGATGAATGAAAATGAGAATACAACTTATCAGAACTTATGGGATGTGGCAGAGGCTGTGCTGAGAGGGAAATTTATTGCCCTAAATACCTATATTAAAAAACAAGAAAGAACAAAAATCCAGGGCTTAACAGCAAACCTGGAGGAACTTGAAAAAGAACAGCAAACTAACCCCAAAGCAAATAGAAGAAGAGAAACAACAAAGATTAAAGCAGAGATAAATGAATGGGAGAACAAAAGAACAATAGAAAGAATCAATAAAACCAAAAGTGGGTTCTTTGAGAAAATCAATAAAATTGATGGGCCACTAGAAAGACTGACAAAGAAAAAAAGAGAGAAGATGTGAATAAACAAAATCAGAAATGAGAAGGGGTGCATTTCCACAGATCCTGAAGAAATAAAAGAATTCATAAGAGGATACTGTGAACAACTATACACCAACAAACTGGACAACTTAGATGAAATGGACAAACTCCTGGAGACACACAAACAAGCTACACCGACTCAGGAAGAAATAGAAGATCTCAACAAACTGATCACAAGTAAAGAGATTCAATTGGTCATCAAAAATCTTCCTACAAAGAAAAGCCCAGGGCCAGGTGGCTTTTATCAAACATTCCATAAAGAACTAACACCAATTCTGCTCAAACTTTTCCAAAAAATTGAGGAAAAAGGAGCTCTACCTAACTCATTTTATGAAGCTAATATCATTTTAAGACCAAAAATGGGTAAAGGTACTGTAAGAAAGGAAAGCTACAGACCAATCCCCTAATCAACATAGATGCAAAAATTCTCAGTGAAATATTAGCAAATTGAATCCAACAGCAATGAAAAGAATTATACACCATGACCCAGTGGGGTTTTTACCAGGAATGCATGGATGGTTCAACACAAGAAAATAAATTAATGTAATACAACACAATAACAAATCAAAAGGGAAAAATCACATGATCATCTTGATTAATGCTGAAAAAGCATTCCACAAAATTCAGCATCCTTTTCTGATTAAAACACTCCAAAAGATAGGAATCAAAGGTAACTACCTCAATATGATAAAGGGAATATATGAAAAACTGATAGCCAGCATTGTACTCAATGGAGAGAGACTAAAATCCTTCCTCCTAAGATCAGGTACAAGACAAGGAAGCCCACTGTCACCACTATTATTCAACATTGTGCTAGAAGTTCTAGATGGAGCAATCAGGCAGGACAAAGAAATAAAAGCATCCAAATTGGAAAGGAAGAAGTAAAACTTCCATTATTTGTAGATGATATGATACTATACTTGGAAGATCCTGAGAAAGCTACAGCTAAGTTACTTGAGCTAATAAACAAATTCAGCAAGGTGGTGGGATATAAAATCAATATGCAAAAATCAATAACATTTCTATACATAAACAATGACCTAGCTGGGGAGTCAGTTAAGGAAAAAATTCCATTCTAAATAGCAATTAAAAAAATCAAGTACTTAAGAATAAACTTAATCAGGGATGTAAAGGACTTCTACATGGAAAACTACATAACATTTTAAAAGAAATCAAAGGAGATCTAAATAGGTGGAAAGACATTCCCTGCTCATGGATAGGGAGGCTAAAAAACAGTTAAGACATCAATTCTCCCCAAATTGATCTACAGATTCAACACAGTACCAATCAAAATTCCAACAACCTATTTTGAAGATTTGGAAAAGCTAACTGCCAAATTCATCTGGAAGGGAAAGAGACCCTGAATAGCTAAAAGCATCCTAAAAAAGAAGAATGAGTGGGAGGATTAACACTCCCTGACTTTCAAACCTATTATAAAGCCACAGTGGTCAAAACAGCAGGGGACTGGCACAAAGATAGAAGCATTGACCAATGGAATCAAATTGAGAGTGCAGAAATAGACCACCAAATCTATGGTCAACTGATTTTTGACAAGGCCCCCAAATCCTCTGAACTGAGAATAGTCTTTTCAATAATTGGGCATGGAAGAACTAGATACCAGTAGCCAAAAGAATGAAAGAGGACCCTTATCTTACATGCTACACATAAATTAACTCAAAGTGGATCAAACACCTAAATATAAGAATTAGCACCATAAAACTTCTAGATGAAAATGTAGAGAAACATTTTCAAGACTTACTAATAGGAGGTAGCTTCCTAAACTTTATACCCAAAGCACAAGTAACAAAAGAAAAAAATAGATAAATAGGAATTCCTCAAAATCAAATGCTTCTGCATCTGCAAAAGGACTTTGTCAAGAAGGTGAGGAGGCAACCAACTCAATGGGAGAAAATATTTGGAAATCACATATTGGACAAAGATTTGATTTCCTGTATATACGAAGAAATCACACAACTCAACAACAAAAGAACAAACAACCCAAGTATAAAATGGGCTAAAGATATGAATAGGCATTTTTCTGAAGAGCAAATACAAATGACTCAAAAGCACATGAAGAGATGCTCATTTTCATTGGCTGTAAGGGAAATGCAGATCAAGACCACAATGAGATACCACCTCACACCTATAAGAATGGCTGCTATTAAACAGACAGGAAAGTACAAATGTTGGAGAGGATGTGGAGAAACTGGGACACTTATGCATTGCTGGTGGGAATGTATAATGGTGCAGCCATATGGAAGTCTGTTTGGCAGTTCCTTAGGAAACTAAATATCGAGTTGCCCTATGACCCAGCAATAGCACCACTTGGTATATACCCAGAAGACCTGAAAGCAATGACACGAACAGACATTTGCACACCAATGTTCATAGCAGCATTTTTCACAACCACCAAGAGATGGAAACAAACCAAATGCCTATCAACAGATAAGTGGATCAACAAAATGTGGTATATACATATGATGGAATATTATGTAGCAGTAACAAAGTGACATCTTGAAGCACATAACAAGATGTCCCTTGAGGACATAATACTGAGTGAAGTTAGCCAGACACAAAAGAATAGTTACTGTATGATTCCACTTTTATGACCAGTATAAAGATAAAATCAGAGACTTATAATACAGCATATAAGGGACTTAGAGATACATAGAAACTAGAGATGGGTGAACCATTAGCTAATGAGGTTGAACTCCAATATAAGGGAATAGATAGGAGTGAAGGTGGTTCTCTAGTGGGCCTATAAGTAATATTACCATATTGAAGATGAACAAGATTGAAAGGGATTATATAGACTTACTATCCCACTGATTAACACTAGAAGTATAAATTAGTTCTTGCAGGAAATACTTCAAAGCCATGATTTATGTACAAAAGTGTGTAAGTCCAGCATATGGGGGAAAAGCACATGCTATGGGGTATGTTTAAAAGGAAAACATCAACACTACCTCAGCAAAAGCAGAGGTAAACAATGGGGGAGGGACAAGAGTTAAGAGGAGGTTTAGACTTCTTATTTGGCGAGGATGTGTTTATTGGTTTTCTTTCTCTTGGGAACAATGAAATTATCTAAAATTGAGAATGTTAATGGACTGTGGACTTTGGGCCCTCTACATGATTCCCGATGAATGCAGGTGGCTGAAATCTGCACTGATGGAGAAGTAGATTGGCGACCGATGGTGCAACTTATGAATGAAAGTTGTGCTGCTACAAAAAGGAACAAAGTCATGAGTCATGCAACAATGAGAATGAACATGTGGGACATTTGGTGAGACAAAATTAGCCAGAAACAAAAGAGCAAGAATGGTCTGGTCACCTTTAGAAAATGCGTATAAGAAAATGGGCCTAGATTGTAAGCTTTTAGAGCAGACACATTAAGTCCGGAGTGGTAATTTTTATTTCTGGATTTTGAGAGGCTGTTATATATATATAACCTGATATTTAAAGATAAGAATGAAGCTGAACAGGTTGGGGTTAAAGTAATTTAGAACATAGGGGTAATGAAGACAGTGTCTACATTTTAGAACCACACATGCAGTTTGAGACCAATGGAAGAAAGGTTTATTTGATCTGGAACTGAAATTTTCTGTAGAGCATAATATAATTCAACCTATTCGTATAGTTCATTTGAACAATTGAAACACAGAGAGCATAGAATAAGAAAGATGGTCTTTAATCCTGTATTGGTTATGGTAATGCCAGGATACATCCTAGAGTATATTTAGTTGGTAGTCAAAAAGTATTGGCAAAGTCTCCTGAGGGATGGGAGAAAAATATGGAACTATTAAACCTTATCATCAGGGCATCCCCGATACTGTGTCAAACTTTAGGAACATCCAAATCAAAAGGCCGTGCCCTCGATCAGGAAACTTACTCCTGTGAAACTTATGTAGGTAGCAGAGATGCTTAGCCTACCTATATGCATGCCTAAGTGTTACTTCTGGAGGACCTCTGTTATTGCTCAGAAGTGGCCTCAGTCTCTCTAAAGCCAACTGTGCAAGTGAAATCATTGCCCTCCCCCCTATGTGGGACATTGACATCCAAGGGTGAGAGTCTCCCTGGCAATGTGGGAGAGGACTCCCAGGGATGTATCCAGACCTGCCACTGTGGGATCAACAATTCCATCCTGACCAAAAGGGGGAAAGGAAGTGTAATTAATAAAATATCAGTGGCAGAGAGTTCAAATAGGGTGGAGAGGTTACTCTGTAGGTTGCTCTTATGCAAGCTTCAGTTAGACCTTGTTACCTATCATAACGCCAACCATCAACCAGGACAATTCCAGCCAATCCTAAGGAACACCTAGGGGCAATATATAAGATTCCACAAGGGTTCCATGCACTAGAGTAACTTTCCAGAAACCTACTACGTCCAGATGGGTCCCTGGTCCAGATAAGTCCTGAAACTTAGTCCAGCCTCTCCAGGACATCAGATAATTCAATCTCCTTACTCCCTATCAGTGACAGACCCATCCAATATGAGAAATTTAGAATTGCCATAGCCCAAACACCCCTAAAGAGGGGGATGGAAAGATCAAGGGACATCGTGCAGTTATACAGAGAAGATAAGAGTTAACACATGAATATGAATGCTGAATCATTAAATTGATATCTCCCTTAGTCTCCAGTATTTTAGAGCAGCTAGAATTAAAAATCTAAAATTATGAAATTGTAACCCATGTCAAAGTCTGAAATATGTTCTACAACTGATTGTGGTTCTGTGCTTTGGAATTTATAGCTTTTTTAAGTGTATGTTATTGTTCACAAAAAAGAAGGGAAAAAAAGTCGATTATGATGATAAAAAAATATTTAAGCCCTTTAGCCTCCTATATTCTGGAGCAGCTAGAAGGAAAAGTGTGAGTGGATCATATGGTAGCCCATAAGAAACTCTGGGATCTGTCCTGTAACTACCTGTTGAAGAGTTCTTTGAAAACTATGCAGTGCTTTTTTATTTCTCTGCTTTATATATATGTTATACTATACAATAAAAAAAGTTAAAAAAAAGAGTAAAAATGGTTTTTCCGGGGGTACATAATAGATTCAAACTGGCACAAATCTCTTGGCAATTGTGAATAATGCTGCTATAAACATCAGTGTACAAATGTCTGTTTGTGCCCTTGCCTTCAGTTCCTCTGAATATATACCTAGCAATGGAATTGCTGGATCATATGGCAATACTGTACGTAGCTTCCTGAGGAACTGTCAAACTGCCTTCCACAGTGGTTGCACTGTTTTACATTCTCACCAACAGAGGATAAGTGTGCCTCTTCCTCCACATCCTCTCCAGCACTTGTTTTCTGTTTTGTTTTGTTTTTATAATGGCCATTCTAGTGAGTATGAGCTGATATCGCATTGTGATTTTGATTTGCATTTTCCTAATAGCCAGTGAGGATGAGCATTTTTTCATATGTTTTGAACCATTTGTATTTCCTCTTCTGAAAAATGTTTGTCCATATCTTTTGCCCATTTTTAGACTGTGTTGTTTATTTTTTTTGTTGAATTGTAGAATCTTTTAAAATATTCTGGATATTAAACCCTTATCTGACATATGGTTTCCAAATATTATCTCCCATTGCTTAGGGTGCCTTCTTACCTTCCTGGCAAAGTCCTTTGATGTGCAAGAGTGCTTAATTTTGAGGAGAGCCCATTTATCTATTTCTTTGTTCATTGCTTGTGCTTTGGGTATAAGATCTATGAAACCACTTCCTATTACAAGATTTAGAAGATATTGCCCTACATTTTCTTCTGAAATTTTTATGGTCTTAGCTCTAAGGTTTAGGTCTTTGATCCATTTTGAGTTAATTTTTATATAAGGTATGAGGGATGGGTCCTCTTTCATTCATTTGGATATGGATATCCAGTTCTCCAAACATCATTTATTGAAGAGGCTGCTCTGTCCCAGTTGAGTTGGTTTCACCACCTTATCAAAGATGAATTGTTCATAGATGAGAGGGTGTATTTGTGAATACTCAATTCAATTCAGTTGGTCAATATATTTGTCTTTATGCTAGTACTATGCTGGTTTGACCACTGCAGCTTTGTAGTATGCTTTAAAGTCAGGTAGTGGGAGACTTCCCACTTCATTCCTCTTTCTCATGATATTTTTAACTATTCAGGGCACACTGCCATTCCTAATAAATTTGCTTGTTGGTTTTTCTTTTTCTGCAAAGTAAGGTGTTGTGATTTTAATTGGTATTGCATTGACTCTATAAATCAATTTGCGTAGAATTGATATCTTAACTATATTTAGTCTCCAAATCACAAATACAGTGTGTCCTATTTACTCAGGTCTTGTTTGATTTCTTTTAGCAATTTCTTGTTGTTTTCTCTGTGTTAGTCTTTTGTGTCTTTCATTAAATTTATTCTGAAATATCTGATTTTTTTGGTTGCTATAGTAAATGGAATTTTTTCCTTGATTTCTTCCTCAGATTGCTCATTACTAGTGTATAGAAACACTATTGATTTTTTAGTGTTGATCTTGTACCCTGCCACTTTGCTCTACCCATTTATTAGCTCTAGTAACTTTGCTGTAGATTTTTCAGGATTTTTGACAAATAGTATCATGCCATCTTCATACAGTGAATGTTTTACTTATTCCTTTCCAATTTGGATGCCTTTTGTCTTCTCTAACCGCTTTAGCTAGTACTTTCAGCAGAATGTTGAGCAACAATGGTGACAGTGGGCATCTTTGTCTTGTTCCTAATTTCAGGGGGAAGATTTCAGTGTTTCACCATTGAATTTGATGCTAGCTGTTGGCTTTTCATAAATTCCCTTTATCGTGTTGAGGAAGTTCCTTTCTATTCCTATGTTTGATGTGTATTCATCAAGAAAAGATGTTGAATTTTTTCAAATGCCTTTTGTATCAATCAAATGATCATGTGGTTTTTCCACTTTGATTTATTGATGTGGTGTATTACATTAATTGATTTTCTCATGTGGAACCGACCTTGCATACTTGGAATAAATCCCACCTAGTCATGGTGTACAATTTTTAATTATAAACATAATTTTTAATGTGCTGCTAGTTTCAATTTGTGAGTATTTTATTGAGGATTTTTGCATCTACATTCATTAAAGAAATTGATGTGTACTTTTCTTTTCTTGTAATATCTTTGTCTGGCTTTGGTATTAGGGCGATGTTGACTTCATAGAATGAGTCAGGTATCTTTGCCTCTTCTTCGATTTTTTGAAGAGTTTGAGCAGGATTGGTACTAATTCTTTTTGAATGTTGGGTAGAATTTAGATGTGAAGCCATCTGGTCCTGGACTTTTCTTTTTGGGGGGCTTCTTGATGAGTGAGTCTATCCCTTTATTTATGATTGGTTTGTTGAGGTCCTGTATTTCTTCTTGAGTCAATATTGGTTGTTCATGCTTTTCTAGGATGTTGTCCATTTCATCCTCATTGTCTAGTTTATTAGCATACAGGTGCTCCTAGAATCCTCTGATTATCTCCTTTATTTCTTCTGGGTCAGTAGTTATGCCCCTCCCCTATCTCTGATTTTATTTATTTGCACCCTCTCTCTCCTTTTCTGTCAGCCTAGCTAAGGGTCCATCACTTTTATGGATTTTCTCAAAGAACCAGCTTCTGCTTTGCTGATTCTCTCTATTGCTCTCAATTTTGCTTATTTCTGCTCTAATCTTCATTGTTTCTTTCTTTCTGTTTGCTTTGGGGTTAGTTTGTTGTTCTTTGTCTATTTTCTCCAGGTGAACAGTTAATTCTTGATTTTCACTTTTTTAAAAACTTTTTTTATTGTACAGTATAAATATACACAAAGCAAAGAAATAAAAAAGCATAGTTTTCAAAGCACTCTTTCACAGTGCTTACAGGACAGATCCCAGAGTTTGTCATGGGCTACCATACTATCCTCTCGTATTTTTCATTTTAGCTGCTCCAGAATATAGGAGGCCAGAGGGCTTAAATATTTTTTTTATCATCAACAATTGACTTTTTTTTCCTTCTTTTTTGGTGAACAATAACGTAGATGCAAAAAAGCTATAAATTTCAAAGCACAGCACCACAATTTGTTGTAGAACATTTTTTAGACTTTGGGTTTCTTTCTGGGTCTTTGTAACCCAGAATATGGGTTACAATTTCACAATTTTAGGTTTTTACTTCTATCTGCTCTAAAATACTGGAGTCTAAAAGAGATATCAATTTAATGATTCAGCATTCATATTCATTTAAATCTTATCTTCTATGTATAATTCTTTTTCTTCTTTTCTAATGTGGGCATTTAAGACAATAAGTTTTCCTCTCAGCACTGCCTTTGCTGCATCCATAAGTTTGATATGTTGTGTGTTTATTTTCATTTACTTTGAGATATTTATTTATTTCTCTTGTAATTTCTTTCTTGGCTCACTTGTTGCTTAAGAGTGTGTTTTTGGCCTCTATATATTTGCAAATTTCTAACCTTCCACCTATTATTGATTTCTAACTTCATTCCATTATGATCCAAGAAAGTGTTTGGTATAACTTTAATGTTTTTAAATCAGTTGAGACTTGCTTTGTGACCCAAAATATGATCTATCCATGAGAACGATCCATGAGCACTTGAGTAAAATGTGTAGCCTGCTATTGTGGGGTGTAATGCTCTGTAAATGTATGTTAAGCCTAATTAATTTATCATATTATTCAAAATCTCTGTTTCCTTATTGATCCTCTGTCTAGATGTTCTATTCATTGGTGAGATTGGGGAATTGAAGTCTCCAGCTATTATTCTAGAGGTGTCTACTTCTCCCCTCAGTGTTGTCAGCGTGTGCCTCATGTATTTTGGGGCACTCTGGTTTGGTGCATAAATATTTATCATTATTATGCCTTCTTGATGAATTGTTCATTTTATTAATTCATAGTGTTCTTCTTTGTCTCTTTTAAATGTTTTACATTTGAAGTCTAATTTGTTGGATATTAGTATAGCTATGCCCACTTTTTCCAGGTTGTTGTTTGCATGAAATTTCTTTTTCCAACCTTTCACGTTCAATCTGCTTTTGTCCTTTGGTTGAAAGTGAGTCTCATGTAGATAGCATATAGATGGGTCTTGTTTTAAAATCCATTCTGCTAGTCTATGTCTTTTGATTAAGGAGTTTAATCCATTAACATTTAACATTATTACTATAAAGACAATACTTTCTTCTACCAACTTGTCTTTTGGATTTTGTATGTTGTATCTTATTTTTTTCTCTCTTCACCCTTACTGGTAGTCTTCACTGTTCTCCAGACCTCTCTCTCCTGTTTTTTCCTATCTTCCTGTAGTGCTTCCTTTAGTATTTCTTGTAGAGCCAGTGGTCACAAACTCTCTCTGTATCTGTTTGTCTGAGAATACTTTAAACTCTCCCTCATTTTTGAAGGACAGTTTTCCCAGGTATAGAATTCTTGGTTGGCAATTTTGCTTTTTCAGAATCTTAAATATATCATACCACTGCCTTCTTGCCTCCATGGTTTCTGCTGAGAAATCCATGCAGTCTTATCAAGTTTCCCTTGTGTGTGTTAGATTGATTTTCTCTTGCTGCTTTCAGAACTCTCTCTTTGTTTTTGACATTTGACAATCTGATTAGTAAATGTCTTGTAGTAGGCCTATGAAGATCTATTCTGTTTGTAGTCATTGTGCTTCTTGGATCTGTAACTGTATGTGTCATGGTCAGGTTCATGTGACAACTTAGCCAGGTGGTGGTACCCATTTGACTGGTTGGGCAAGTGAGGGCCTGTCTGTTGCTATGAGGACATCTCATAGAATTAAATCATCATCATGTCAGCTGCATCCACAGCTAGTTCCATTTGTAAACAGTCAAGGGGTGTGTCTTCTGCAGTGAGTGATGCTTAATCTAATCACTGGAAGCCTTTTAAGGAGGATTCAGAAGAGACAGGCTCTCTTCCTGCTTCAGCCAGTGAGCCACTCCTATGGAGTTTGTCCAGACCCTCCATTGGAATTGTCAGCTTCACAGCCTGCCTTATCGATTTTGGACTCTATGTTCCCACAGTTACGTGAGACAGTTTTATAAATTTTATATTTATGAATATTTCCTGTTGATTCTGCTTCTCTAGACAACCCTAATACAGTATATCTTTCATAAGTGATGGGAAATTTTCAGTTATTATTTCCTCTATTGTTCTTTCCCCCTTTTCCCTTCTCTTACCCTTTTGGGATGCCTATAACACATATATTCATGCACTTCATGTTGTCATTTAATTCTCTGAGACCCTGCTCATATTTTTCCATTCTTTTCCCTATCTCTTCTTTTGTGTATTGGATTTCAGATGTCTTGTCCTCTAGTTCACTAATCCTTTCTTCTGCCTCTTCAAGTCTGCTGTTGCAAGTCTCCATTGCGTTTCTCATCTCTTCTATTGTGCTTTTCATTCCCACAAGTTCTGCCATTTGTTTTTTCAAGCTTTTGAATTATTCTTTATGGTTGCCCAATGTCTTCTTTATGTCTATTTATATCTCTCATGTCTTTTGTCATATCTCCCTCAAATAGTTGATTGATTTGATTTTTTTGACTTAATTTAGCAAGTTTGAGTGAACTCCTGTATCTCATTTGAAGTGCTAGTTTGTCCATTTGACTGAGCCATATCTTCATTTTTCCTAGGAACTCATAATTTTGTGTTGGTGTCTTGGCATATGATTACCTTGATTAGTTTATTCTGGAGGTTATTTTCACCTTTTTACCTAGGATTTTCTTGTTGATTGGCTTTGTTTTGTTTGTTTTTGTTTTGGAATTTAGTTCAACTTATTCTAGATCTGTAGCCTAACTTCTATTTAACTGCTCAGAATTTTTCAGTTCTTGTTTTTCTGATTTTTGCCCTGCCTAAATGGAACTCTTTTTTTCTTAGGATGATGTGCAGGTTTGAAACTATTATGTATTCCAGAAAAGCCATGTCTTAATCATAATTCAATCTTGTGGACCCAGACCTATTATTTAAGGTGGGAAACTTTGATTGGATTGTTCCCATGGAGATGTGACTCTGTCCATTCAATGTGCATCTTCATTAGTTTACTAGAGTCCATTAAAAGGGGAAACATTCTGGAGAAACCACAGATGCTGATGCTTGGAGAGCAATTGCTTCAGAGCTGACAGAGACACAGATGTTTGGAGATATAAGGTCCAGCAGAATCACTGTGTGCTTTCTATGAGATGTTAAGCAAGCCAGAACCTGGAGAGAGCCAAGGGAATCCAAGGTATGAAATCCAGCCCTGGAGAAGCCAAGTGAAAAACTCCCACAGGAAATAGAGGCTGAAAGCAATGGATCCCTGGAGCAAGGGACCAGCAGATGCCAGCCACATGCCCTTCCAGCTGACAGAGGTGTCCCAGAGGGCATCCACATTTTTTGAGTGAAGGTATCCTCTTGTTGGTTCCTTAATTTGGACATTTTCATGGATGTAGAACTGTAAACTTGTAATGCAATAAATTCCTTTTTAAAAAGCTGTTCTATTTTTAGTATACTGCATTCTGGCAGCTTTAACAAACTAAAGCAGATGGTCTCCCCAGATATGATCAACCCCAGTCACATTTTCCCAGACAAGGCAGACCCAGGCTCAGGAGGAGGGTGTAATTAGTATCAAGTTTCCCTTAGGGTGAGACCCAGAAGGTTTTCTCACTTTTCTGTGGACCCTCTAGACTCTGTGATTTTCCTGTTCTGCCCAGCACATGGCACTTGTCAGCCACTGCTTCCCATCAGTGTAAAGGGATGCAGAGCCTTCAATTCTCGGCAGACCCTGTCCCTGCCAGGGGTGTGGTGAAAGGTGGGCTTAGAGCTCAGCCCTGAGGCCTGAATTCTCTGAATGAGAGTCACCACTTGAGTTGGGCTCTGCGCAACCCCCCTTTTCTTGGGGAAGATACACTGTTTCCAGAATTAACTGTTTTACTTAACTTGTTAATTTGACTCTCAGACCCATCTTAACTCTGCCCTTGCCTGGGTCAGGGCTGACATTTGAAAATGCCTGAGGTTTTCTCTAATGAGTTACTTAAAATAGTTTTTTTTAAATTCCCTTTTCAGGGCAGGTCTCTAGCCCTTAAGGTTCCCCTGTCAAGAGCTGGACTTGGTACCTGGCTCTATGTGCCTTGGGGCACAGCCCTTTTCCAGTATTCTGAGCTGGGCCAACTGGAAAGCCTCGGATTTTGTTTTTTGTGTTTTTTTTTCCCCTTCAGTCCTGCCTCCTGCCTGCCAGGAGAAACCTCAGGATTCATTCCCTGCTTGCTCTCAGTTTATCTGTGCTTGGAGCACATATTCGGCAGTCCAAATTTGTTAATTAAAACTGTAATTGAAGGCTGTTGGACCTTGGCTGGGCTGCCCTCCCTTGCTCCCAGAAGAGGGTCTTCTTTTTTCCCACAGGGAAGTGTTTCCAACTGAGCCTGCCTTGCCAGTAGGAGAAGGGCTTTATTCAGAGTTCTGAGCTGTGGTCTCAGCCCCTCCACGCATTCCAGACCAGTGCATGATGTGCGTTCGGTCATGGGAGGCCCCCAAACAGCTGCTCCAGACTGTTCCTGGCTATTTACCAGCTGCCCTAGAAAATGAACTAAGTTAGTTCCACACCTTCCTATGCAGCCCTCTTGCCCCCCAGTGCTGGTTTGAACAGATATATGTCCCCTAGAAAAGCCGTATTTTAATCAAAATCCCATTTCCTAAAAGTAAAATAATCCCTATTCAATACTGTAGGTTTGAAGCTATAGTCGGATCATCTCCCTGGAGATGTGATTTAATCAGGAGTGGTTGTTTAGCTGGATTAGGTGACAACATGACTCCACCCATTTGGGTGGGTCTTGATAAGTTTCTGGAGTCCTATAAAAGAGGAAACATTTTGGAGAATGAAAGAGATTCAGAGAGAGCAGAGAATGCTGCAGCACCACGAAGCAGAGAGTCCACCAGCCAGCGATCTTTGGAGATGAAGAAGGAAAATATCCCCCGGGGAGCTTCAAGAAACTGGTAGCCAGGAGAGAAAGCTAGCAGATGAGGCTGCATTTGCCATGTGCTCTTCCAGCTGAGAGAGAAGCCCTGACCGTGTTCACCATATGCCTTCTCACTTGAGAGAGAAACCCTGAACTTCATCGGCCTTCTTGAACCAAGGTATCTTTCCCTGAATGCCTGTTATTGGACATTTCTATAGACTTGTTTAATTGGGACATTTTCTCCTTAGAAAAATGCCTTAGAACTGTAAACTAGCAACTTATTAAATTCCCTTTTTAAAAGCCATTCCGTTTCTGGTATATTGCATTCTGGCAGCTAGCAAACTAGAACACCCACCATGAGTTAAATCTATATTGGTTGATTTTTTAATACTGAACTAACTGCACAATCCTGGACTAAAGCTAATGGTATATTACTATTTTTATATATTTCTGGACTCATTTTGCAAATATTTTGTTGAGAGGTTTTGCCTCTATATTCATGAGGGATATGGATCTAGCATTCTGAAGTCCATTTTTAATATCCCCAAACCACACACAAAGTCAGTGCTGTTCTTTGCAGCAGTCTCCGGAGGCTGCGTGCACTCTGAGGTCGAGTGTGCTGGCATGAACTCCAGTGTCTTCACCTTTTTAGATGTGGCCCTAGGCTGGTTACTGGTCCTTCTCAGCAGCAGGGCTGGTGCTGCCCTCCTCATTGGGCTGGCTGAGCAGGGCACCCGGTAGGCCTGTGGTCAGTGGTCATCTCTGGGATGACCATGATCTTATTTTATCTGAGATGCCTTCTGGTCCCGCACTGCTTTGGAGAGCCTCTTAGGAAACTGCTTTCAGGCTCCAGACAGAAGTCAGAGCCTCGCTTTTGTGGTTTTGCTTCTGATGGGTTTGGTTTTAGACAATTTAGCATGACGACTAGCTCACAAACAGATAACAGATGCATCGGAACCCAAGTGATTTTTTTCTCTTACATGTACACTTTTCATTAAGAGGTGAAGAGTTACCACCTTGGAGGAAAGTAAAGAGAATGCTCACAGGGGCAGGAATGGGGTCTTTCCATAGTCCATTTGAGAAACAGCTCAAGCTGAGCCTTTCTTCTTTGATGTGTGCTGCCCTCTTTCATACTGGGCCTCTCCCCAGAAGATGGTCCTGAAATACAGAGCACTTTCTGCTCAGTAAATGGACACGTGAGATCAGGGCTGGCCTGCAGGAGTGGCCCACCCTTTGGGTTGGGGCTGCTACCAACAGTAGCCTCTGGTCTTCAGCCAAGCTGGAGTCACCTGTCTCCCGAGTGGGCACCCAGGAGGGAGTAGCGGGACCTTTGCAGGAAGTGGCCTGGGGTGCAAGAGACACACCAGGGCCACAAGCCAAGTCAGACTCACGGTCACACACCTTGGTTGCAAACTGGGTTCCAAAAACTTGGGCCCAGGAGAGTTGCCTGTATCAATCTTCACTTGCACTGGATGGGCAAGGAAAAGCCCCTGATTGTAGGGATACTGGGGAGATTCTCCATCACATCAGACAGAATTGAGGCATGGACAAGGTCTTCCTCGGACCAGGTAGCCGGTGGAGGCTGGACACAGCATGGTCGCCTCACCCCCAGCTCTCCTGAACCATCACCAAAGCCAGGACCACTGTCCATGCAGCAGAACTGCCTTCCTTCCACCCCAGCTGGGCATGGACGGTGCACAGTCCTTCACCTTGCCGGGCACAGGCTCCATGGAAGCCCTGTCTCAGGGTGCCAGGGCGTGCTTGTTTGGGCAGCTACAGAAGCTTAGGTGTGAGGGGCCCAGAGAGCAATGCAGACCTGCCCCCAACAGCATT
Organism: Myrmecophaga tridactyla; assembly: GCA_004026745.1. Taxonomy (NCBI): domain Eukaryota; kingdom Metazoa; phylum Chordata; class Mammalia; order Pilosa; family Myrmecophagidae; genus Myrmecophaga; species Myrmecophaga tridactyla. The sequence goes on from PVIY010008512.1 coordinate 27,525, forward strand.
CCTCCATTAGTTGGCTGAGAGCAGGTGAATCTGCTCCTGGGGGTAGGGGCAGTGTGAGGGCTCAGCATGTGGTTCAGAACAAGTACAGAAAAAAAAGACAACAAACACGGCTCTCAGAACACCCCATGCTGCGCCGCAGGGCTGATATGCCGAAATCAGCTCAGAGGGTTCTTAGATGCATGGATGCTGTTGCCGAGGTGGAAATGTAGGCACCAACCCGGTAAGGTGCAAAAACTCCCTGTGAGACGGCCCCTGCCTCTCTGATGTGCCCATGCAACAGCCTTGCCACGCTGGAAAGGGAGCACGGACCGCAACGGGGAGGAAAGGGCTGTTTCTGTTTGCTAAAGCTGACGAAATGTAATATACCAGGAACAGGTTGGCTTTTTTTTTTTAACATGGGCAGGATCCAGGAAAAGCGAGAACTCTACCTGCTGAGACATCATGGTCTGCCCAATGGGTTGGTTTTTACAATGGGGATTTATTAACTTAAAATTTCAGTTCTTAGGCCATGAAAATGTCCCAAGTAAGGTATCAACAGGACAATACCCAGCATCTGAAGACAGGCTGCTGGCCTCTGGGGCTCCTCTGTACACAGGGAGGCACACAACTGACGTGGGCTGCCCTTTGCTCCCAGGATTCACTGCTTCCAGCTTCTGATTCCACTGGCGCTCTCTTGGAGTGTCTGTGGCTCCTTTCTTAGCATCTCTGGGCCTTTTCTCTCAGCTGTCTCTTGATGTTTCTTTCTCCCCTATCCTCATAAAGGGCCCCAGTAAAGGATTAAGACCCACATTAAATGGGCTGGGTCACGTCGCAATTGAAACAACCTAATCAAAAGGTCCCACCCACAAGAGCTCTGCACCCACAGGGATGGGTTAAAAGAACATGGCCTTTTCTGGGGTATGTAACAGCTGCAAACCACCACAGGGCCTGTTGCTGATAACAGGGCCAATAGGAGACCGCAGTCAAAACACAAGAAGCCCAGTTTGCAAAAATCCCCACTCGCTGTGGGTACACAGGGCGCCCTGGGGCCCCAAGGGTGACTGCGCTACTCAAGTGCTCCTGATTTTCCACCCTCACAGGGCCAGGCACACCTGCAACCGTAACATACCTGGGGACTCACAAAACTGCTACTTCAGGCAGCTTAGTCCCTCTCTCTGCATCTCAGTGTCCTCATCTGTGAAACTGGTCCCCTGACCAGCTGAGAAGTACAGTGCAGTGACAGCAGCTGCTTGCTCAGTGCTGGGGCAAATGTGGGTGGGCATGCGGCTAGGCCCTGTGCTGGGCCAGCCTGCCGGCCACTGCTGGCCCCTCCGCCCTGCTCCCTCAGTCCCCGCCCTAGCCTCCTGGGCACCTGGTTTCACCACTTCTCAGAGCTGCACCTTCTTAATCAGATTGCATGCAGTGGGCATTTTGGGTCTGGTTTCCAGGTGCCCTCACGTGCCATTGCCCCTGGGGGACTGTTTAACCCCAGCGTGTGTGTGTGTGTCTGTGTGTGTGAGGACCCACTAGGGTGATTCATGAGCTCCATTGGACTGTATTTCAGACAAGGGTTAAGGGGCAATGAGAGGAGGCTCCTGACCCACAGGAACACAGCCACGGGGTCAGCCTGCAGAGGGGTGGGGTCCCAGCCGAAAACACCAGAGGCTACAGCAGGGAAAGGTAACCGGCCTTCAGAATGTTTTGGGGAGACATGGGCCAACACATTTTGAGTGCCCATTTTTAAAATCAAGAACCTGGAACTGAAAACCCACTGATGACATCCCAGCAAACGATGACAGGCACCCTCAGTTCCCCTAGGTAAGGAGTGAAAGGGAAAGCAGAACAAGGAAGGCGGTGGCGGCTGGATGAACCAGCTGCAGAGCGGGCGGCAGGGCCGAGCCCCCCAGGATGCCGGCTGCGGACCCCAGAGCGGGTGCGCCTATGGAAACGGGCCAGAGGTGGCTCCATGGGCCTCAGGATCTCGCCGCAGTGGCCCATCCTGCCCGGGACGCTGTCTCCACCCGTTTCTGGGGCTGGCAAGGGGGCCTCTCCGGGCACAGGCAGCTGGTCTTCTGATGCCGTTTCTGGATGCCCCCAGGTGGGCTTCTATGAAAGGGAAAGTCTTCTGGAGGGACGCAGTGAGAAGGTCTCTCCACCCATGCGCTCCACCCTCAAATCCATAGCCATGGTCTCACCATGAGAAAACATCTGACAAACCCAAATTGCGGGGCTTTCTATAGAAAACCTGGGTTTTCCTCTTCAAAGGAGTCAGAGGTTGAAAAGCAAAGACAGCAACACTGACTGAAAGAGATTAAGAAGGCAACGTGGAGTCTTACATGCTGTGCCCGTGTTGATTGTCTAGTTTATATAAACGTATCATGGCTGTGTCAGATGTTAGCATTAGGGGAAGCTGGGTGAAGGGTATGTGGAACTTGCTGGATTATCTTTATGACTCTTCTGGAAATATAGTCTTATTTCAATGTAAAAAGTTTTTGATATAAAAATATTCATCATTATTGGTTAACTACAGGGTTCATCAAATTGCCTTCAACAAGCAAAATTGAGAATGATGACAGGATGTATGTGCGTATGTATGTAAATATTATGAGACTTATAAATTGGCTTGTGCCACTGTGGGGATTGGCAAGTCTGAATTCTACAGGGCAGACCATATGTCTGGAACTCTGATGAAGGTTTCAGTGAATTCCCCAGGAGAAACTGATCGGCTGAAGTTGAGATGGAAATTCATCTTTCTGACAGCTAACTGAGATCATTGGTTCTCCCTCTAAATTACCAAAGGCAATCTCTGTAGTTGATTGTAGATGCAACCAACTGACTGATTATTTAAATGCAGGAAATACCCTCATAGTAACCATCAGGCCAATGCTTGCTTGACCAAACAACTGGACACCATAACCTAGCCAAGTTAACATGTGAACTTAACCATCTCGAGTAGCAGTCCACACTCTCAACAAAGGTTCTTTATTGAAAATGGCAAAAAAATCCAATGCGGTTGTATGTGTGAGCATGAATGAGATTGTGTAGGTGTGTGTGATTTGTGTATATGTGTGTATGAGTTTGTGTGTTTTAATGTGTACAAGTTTGGGTATGAGTGTTTGTACATATGATTTAGGTGTGTATGTGTGAATGTCTATATGTTTTGGGTGTGTGTATATGTATGTGTGTGTGAGTGTGTATATGATTTGGGTGTGCATGTTTGTGTGATTTGGGTGTATATATTATCTGATTTGGGTATGCATGTGTGAGATTTGGGTGAGCATATGTGTGTGATTGCATGTATGCAAGTATATGGTTTGGGTGCACATATATGTGTGTGACAGTGTGTGATTTAGGTGTGCATATGTGCATGACTGTGTGTGTGAATTGGGTGTGCATGTGTGTGATTGTGTGCTGGGTACTTTATGAGAGTCCAGAGTATCTGAGACGAAGGGGCCCGAGTCCCAAGAGCCCGGAGCAGCCGGCACGGTGTCATCTGCAGTCCAAGCCCCTGGTGGGTGCTCCACGAGCCCTCGATGGACATCTCCTCTGGCGACCCCACGTAGCCCACTTTATAGGTAACAAAAAGGGAGGTGCCGAGAGGTCATAGGACGCACCAGAACAAGAAGCCCATCATAGTGGGACTCAGCTTCACTCCTGGAAGCTCACCAGGCATCTCTGCCCGTGTGTGCCTCTCTACCCCTCCAGCTCCCGGAACCGTTCCCACCCCAGGCCTTCCTGGGCGGGTCTCGGCCTCTTGCTGGGCTCTGCTTTCTCCTTCTCTGACCTGGGGGTGGTTTCTGTCTCCACCTCTCGCCCTCCCCGTCATCTCTCCGGCCATGGCTTCCTCTCTCTGTATCATCGCAGACTCTCCCCTGCTTGTGGCTGCCTTAGCACCCCTTTCTCTCCATCTTCGCTGGCCAAGACAGAAACACGTTGTTTACAGTGTTGCATTGAGGAATATACTTTCATGTTCCACGTGCTTGTTTTAAAAGTAGATGAGTAGGGGTCTTATCTTTTCTTCTCTCTTAAGACAAATACACACAAAAAAAGTTAAGTTTCCATGGATTTGTGCCTGGTGGGGCAGAGGAAAGGGGCTCCCGGCCACCACCAGACGTTTGAGTACATGTCAGAGAGAGGCTCTCAAGTAACAAGTGGGGGACAGCCCACAGGAGGCCACACCTGAAACTGCCCCCGGCCCGAGGGAGGGCACTTCCACTGAAACTGTCAGGCAGGACCCAGGCTGTTTTTCCTGCTTGTCCTGTTTGGGTGGCTCACCCAAGGAGGAGCGGCCAGAAACCCAAGCTGCTGGGGGTAGGGTGGTGGGGAGGGACAGGGGCGGGGGACAGCATGGGGGTCCCCAGGAGCTGCCTTTGAAGGGGCTGCTCCTCACTGTTCCTGGTGGGTGGGGGGTGGTCACAGCCATTAGGGGCCAGCCCAGCGGACGGAGATGGTGAGCCTGGAGCCACAGCTTTGGCAGCTGGAGCTGGATGCCCAGCTTTAGAGCCCCCACCCCAGTGTCTCCTATGGACCCAGGACTCCCTCCTCCTGGTTCCTTCCCCATCTCCTCCACCAGGTCCACCTGCTTCTGCAGACCTCAGTCTCCCACCCTCCTCCAGCTGTGCTCGCTTCCTTGGTTTCTTGTCCCTTTACCATTTCATGTGACCCCCGCATTGAGGAGTCCCCCACCGCATTCAAGAGAGCCCCTCCCAATCCCAGCTGCGGCTGCAGTGGAGATTCCATGTGAGCGTCCAAAGGCGCCTCACTATCCGGTCACTCAGCCAGAACCTGGCCACACTCCACTCCTGGTGACCCCCTCTTTAAAGTACACTGCAAATTCTCAACTCCCCAGCTACACCACCTCCACACCCCTGGTCTAAGCCAACCAGCCCTGCTTTCCTTCCTGCTTGCCCTTGTTCTCCAGCCAGCAGCCAAAAGGATTTTAAGGAGTAAATCAGGTCATGATGTTCTTTCACCTCATTTAGGATAAAATCCAAAGTCCTCACGAGACTGGCCCTGGGGCCCTGCCGACCCTCTCAGTCCCCCAACACCTGGGCACAGATACCCCTACCTGGGGCTTCACATCCATGTGCTTGGCTGCCCTGCACGCCATTCACACCTCCACTTGCACCCCATTTTCTTGCTGGACCTCTCAGAGAAGTGACATGAATCAATGGTGACCAGACATACATGGGGGCCCTGCCGGCCTCCTCTCCCGAGCTCTGACTCAGCTGGAGGACCAGCACCCCAATTTAAGCTCTCCTCCCCTCCCTGCTTGGTGGACAGCCCTGCCACTTGGCTTCTGCTCCTGCGCTGCCCTCCAGGTCACTGAGCTGCTTCCCACAGAAGCCAGACCTTCAGAGAGGAACCTCTGATGTCCACTTACACCTCCTCTCATTCTTCCTGGCAAAGCTCTTTTACCCTTCCACGTGGCAGGCAGGGAGGCTGTCAGCCTGAGGACAGCTGTAGTCTGTAGTAGGGCTGTGTCTGTGTGTCTGTCTGTGAGGGGTGGGGTAGGGGTGGCTAAGGGGCAGCATCTTCAAACGGCACAGACGGCACTGCCCCTCACCTTCTGCAGAAGGGGGCTGGGCACAGGGCGGTGCAGAGGGTGGCTGCGGCAAGACCAGCACCCACTCAAGGTCACCCACTCAAGGTCAAGTCCCAGGGAGGGAGGGGCTCTTCCCTGATACCCCTGGCTCTGGCGCGGGGCGGCGGTCAAGGCCCCTGGCGGGCGTGTGGAGACCGAAGCCCCTGCTGGGACTCGGTTCGAAGCCCCTGCTGGGACTCGGTTCGAAGCCCCTGCTGGGACTCGGTTCCCAGATGTTGGGCGCCCTCTTCCGCCCGGCAGAGGCTTTGGGGTCTCCAAGTCCAGGCTGCGGCCGCCGGGAGGGGCAGGGCCTTAGTCCAGGGCGACGCCGCACTTCCTTCTGCTCCCGCGGCTGCCCTGGGGGCCCGTGTTCCCAGCTCCCCCGGCTGAAGTTGCAAAGATCCCGAGCCCGGGAGCGTGTCGTGCGGGCCCGGCACGGCTGGGAGGGCGTGCGCCGCAGCCGCGCGGGCTGGCCAGGACCGGGGTTTGCGTTTTGGGCGCACCCTGACCTCGGCGTTGGAGTCGCCACAGATGAGACCCTCAGGGGCTCGTCCCGACGCACATGAAAGCTGCGCCTTAGCTCCGGGTCTCGGGCAACCTCGCTAGAGCCTCCCCGAAACCGGAGAAACAGACACCACCCAGCAACCCCCCCAAACCCAGCAAACCCAGCAGGCAGGACAAAGGGAATATTCGCAGGCGACTCCAGGACCTGGTCTCGGCTGCCATCGTGAGGCCAGCGGAGGAAAACGCCCGGAAACGGGGCCTGTCCTGCAGCCTCCGCGGCCACTCTCCTGGGGCAGAGCAAACTGGAGCTGCTGAAATGTGGGGATCTTTTCCCGGGACCCCTCTTTCCAGAAGAACCTAACGTTCGGCTCTGGAGGCTATCAGCTCTGCATCAGGGCCACACACTTGGATTTGCCCATGCTCAGGCCTCTCAGGGAAAGGCAGCTGGAATTGTATGAAGCTGCCTCAGGTTGGGAATACATCAGAAATCCAGGAACAGATCCTTCCCAGGGCCAGAGGGGAGTTTCATTGCCGGAGAAAGGGTAAGTGGCTTGAAAAATGGAGTTAGGATAACCAGCTTAATTGGCCAGTGTTTGCACCATAACAAACCATAACAAACTTGGTGGCTTAAAAGTGTTTGCTCGCGATTCTGTGGTCAGGTTTTGGGCAGGACAGGTGAGACACACTCTGCAGTGGCCTGGGGTGACAGGGACGGTGTGACCATCTCTCTCCAGCCTCTGGCATGTTGACATGTGGTCACATGGCTGCTGGCTTCCAAAGGCAGCTGGGGGACCAAGCCAAGGCAGAATCACCTTCCAAGCCTCTGCACAGGTGTTTTATACCCCCTTGGCCAAACACTGTCCCATGGCCAAGCCCAGATTTGAATCTGGGTGCAGAGGTGGGAGAGCAATTCATAGCCATTAATTTTTTGCAGTCTACCACACTTAACATTTTGAGAAAAGAATAACTGAAAAACTTACCTAAAAGAACATTCACTAAAAGGAACTCCCAATTGGAGCGACATTTAAATATAAAAATTAAACTGTGACAGTATTTGAATGCTTCTTTGCTCGTGGAGGAGAAAAGACACTTATCAGCATGAAACCATAAAGAGAAAAGGAATTTGACTTGCATTCATAAAAATTAAAATGATTAATCAGAAACATCAGAAACAGAGTCAAAAGCCAAAAACGTAAACCGGGAAATTACATTTGCAGCATATATGTCAGAAAACAAAAAGATCTAATACCCTTCATATACTGAGAGTTTATAAATCAGAAGGAAAATGTCAAATGGCATGACCTTGATAAAGAGCGTGAAAAAAACTGGTACATACTCTTTTGTGAATGAGAAAACAGCCAACACCACAAGAAAATATGTTCAAAGTAACGGAAATCAAACAACAAGTTACATTTCACTCACTGAGTGAGTGAAAAAAAAGCACATTTTTGAAAAACGACAAAGCACCCAGTATTGGCAGTCAGTGCTCAATGGTGAGTTGCTGGGAGTTTGCCAGCCTGCTGGCGAATGTCCGGGCCAGAGCCAGGTCCTCCCGAGGCCATGGTTTTTGGGTCGGACCTGTAGTTATTCTTCCTTCTCGGGTTCACTGAGCACCTCCTGTATGCCAGGTGCAGTCCAGGCCCCCAGGCCAGAGTCTCCACTGAAGGAGGGGACAAGCCACATGGCAACTGTGGGAGAGCCTGCCAGGCAGAGAGGACAGTGACTAGAGGCCCTGACGTGGAAGCTCGCCTACCCCACGTTCAAGGACCAGCAAGGGGTGGGGGGTTCAGGTGGACTACCTGGGGATGAGAGGGGCTGGAGAAGAATGAGAACAGAGGAAACGGGGTGGTGAGTGTGGGGGTCCACAGGGCTGAGGGACCAGCATGGGGCTTTGGCTTCTACTCTGGGTACGATGGGAGCCATTGGTTGTTTCTGAGCAGAGGCAGAACGTGGTCTGACCTGGGTTTTAGGCAAATCCCTCAGGTAGGTGGGTTGAGAATAAAGTGCAAGCAGATCAGCTAGGAGGCTGTTGTAGCAAATCCAGGTGAGAGAGGGTGGTGGGCCCCAGGGGATGAGGAGAGAAATAGGTGATCAGATTTTAGGTTTGCTTTGGAGCTTGCCTCGCAGGATTTCCTGACAGGTCTGGGTGTGGGGGAGAGAAAGAGGCATCCAGAGTGACCCCCGGGTTCTGGTCTGAGCATCTGAAAGGACTGAGGTGCCCTATGCAGTCATGGAAGCGACAGGAGGGGAGGACAAGTTGGGGAGTTCGGTGAGGATGGTGAGAAGCTGGGGTGCACATGACCCTAAGGCTCAGCGGAGAGGTCTGGGCTGAGGAAAGAAACAAGGGATTTGTTAATTTATGGACTGTCGGTAAAGCTGTGAGTCCGGATGAGATGCCAGGAGAGTGTGGGCGACAAGAGAGAAGAGATGTGGGGACACGCCCTGGAGCACACTGGAGGTAGATGCTTTTAAGGGATATTTTGTCTCCTTTCTTTTGGAAATATTCTTACCCCACTGCTGCTCTGCGGCAGCTCCTGCCATCTTCTAATCTCCTATGCATAAAAGAGGATGGAAAACAGCTGACAAGGCGCCAGGCGAGTGGACAGGCCTGAGTAGGCCCCGAGCAATCTCCAAGTGCTTCTTTCGCTGGCTTATGACAGCTTCATCTCCCGCCTTCCCAGCTTCCAAACCCGACTCTGTGCACAACAGACAGTTCGAGAGACAGTTTGAAGTTTGAGAGAATGGAGAGAGGAAGGTCCACTTCATGGTGTCAGCAGGGCCACCTGGCATACGGGACATGCAGGTGCCTTCTGTGCATTTATTTGCACAGAATGGGCTCGCACAATAATTATTTTTCTCTTTCCTAGATGAGAAAAGTGAGGTTACAAAACGGGCCCCCAGTCATACCACTGGCAAGTACAGAACCATTAGTCAAAGCCATTTAGGTCTCACTCCAAATTCTAAGTTTTTTTCTGAATCTCTCTGTCTGCCCCTAATCTCCCGGGATTGGGATGGCCAGTGCATGGCATTGAGAGTATGCATTGGGGTGGGGGTGGGGGGCGGGGAGGTGTTCCTTTCCCATGTGGTTCGTTTTCCGTTGCCTGGGACTGCTGGGGAGGAAGCTGTAAACTTGAGTTTCTGCTTCTCTTGCCATCGCGTGGAAAGTATAAGCCGCACCAAAAATAGTGCTTTTCAGAGTCCATGAGACAGCACCATTCCTGGCCACACTGGGGCTGACCCCACCCAGGGTATCCCCTCACACTGCCATTTGTTTTGGGAGCATCCACCTTGCAGCCAAGCAAACAGCCTCTGCAACCACTCTGCACAGAGCCAGAATGTGGCTGGCTTCTTTCTGGAACTCACTTGTCCTCCTCTTATCCTTGAAAGCAAATACAGCTCCCAAGGTCCTGGGAGTTTATGTTTTACAGGAGGTTTTGTGGGGAGATGTCAGAAAGGGTTATATTACTCGCCATATAGCAATGATTCCTAAAACCTACTTTAAAGCTTTGTTTCTTTCCAAATTCCTCTTCCAGCACCAGCTAGCTGCATTATTAAAAGTGTAATAGGCTTAAAAAAAATTTTTTTTTATTAATTAAAAAAATTAACAACAAATGAAACATTAAGATATCATTCCATTCTACATATACAATCAGTAATTCTTAATATCATCACATAGTTGCATATTCATCATTTCTTAGAACATTTGCATCGATTTAGAAAAAGAAATAAAAAGACAACAGAAAAAGAAATAAAACGATAACACAGAAAAAAAAGATTATACATACCATACCCCTTACCCCTCGCTTTCATTTACCACTAGCATTTCAAACTAAATTTATTTTAACATGTAATGGGCTTTTTAAAAATATAAATTAGCAAACTGATTCTAAAATTTATATGAAAATGCAAAGGACCAAGAAGGGCTAAGGCTAAGGCCCTTCTTAAGACAAAAATAGGAACGATTATTCTACAGATATCAAGAGTATTTGCAAAATCTAAGACAGCTATTCGTTCATGATGAGAAAAATAAATCAGGAGTGTGCAAACTGTGGTCCGTGGGCTCAATGCAGCCCAAACCTGTTTTTGTATGCTCCACAAACTATGAATGTTTTTTATATTTTTTAATGATTGAAAGTAATCAAAATATTTCATGACACATGAAAATACATGAAATTCAGATTTCCATGTCCATAAATAGTCCTATGGGAACACAGCCACACCCCCACTGTTTATGTATTATTTAAGGCCCCTTTCATGCTACAGTGGCAGAGTTAAGTAGTTGCAACAGAGATTATATGGCCCACAAAGCCTAAAATGTATACTGTCTGGCCTATTACATAAAAGTTTTGCCAACCCCTGGAGCACAGTAAATTCGCCTGATTTATGACAATGTGGGTACTGCAGAGCAGTGGTGGAATATCAACATTTCAACACATAGCCCTGAGTACACTGGATTTTCAAAATGAAACCTTACGCCTATGTCTCAGTGAACCCAGAAGAAAGTTTTTTGAGGGGAATTTCAAATCTCAATGTAAAGGATAAAACAAGAAAGCTTCTAGAAGATGCTATTGGAGGACATCTTCGTGACCTTGGATCAGGAAAAGATTTCTTTAACAGGAAACAAAAATTATTGCCTATAAAGGAGAAGACTTAATCAGACTGCATTAAAACTGAGAACTTCAATTTATCAAAACACAACATTAAGAGAGTGAAAGAGCAAGTAACATCATGGGAAAAGATATTTGCAAAATAAAGAATCAAAGGGCTCACAACTCAAAATGTATAAAAACACACACAAATCAAAAAGGAAATCCAAATGGTCAATAAATATATGAAAATGCATTCAGCCTCATCTGTCATCAGGTAGATACAACTACCCTCTCCCTAATAACTGAAATTGGAAAGACTGACAAGGTCAAGTCTGGGTGAGAAGACAAAGCAGCAGGAACCTCACACATTGCTGATGAGAATGTAAATTAGCACAATCACTTAAGAAAACTGTTTTGCACTATCTATTAATGCCAAACCTATGCATACTTTTTATCACCCAGCAATTCCACCTCTAGGTACATACCTGCTTATATGCTTGCAACCAAAAGAATACCTAAGAATGTTCAAGTCATCACTGTTCAGAATAGGCAACAATCCATTATCCAAATGACCACCAACAATAGAACGGATACAAATATTGCGGTATAACTTCACAATAGAATACTACTCTGCAATAGAAAGGACTTCATTACCTACAAAGCAGCAACAGAGATGAACGCTAAAAAACATTTGTGTTGAGTGAAAGAAGTCAAATACAGAAAAGAATATATGCTATGATTCCATTTCTATAAAGTTCAAAAGCAGGCAAAATGAAATCTAAGGAATTAGAAGCCAGAATTGTGGTACTCTTTGATTGGGCTGGTAATTTGGAGTACTAATGATATTCCATTTTTCATTCAGGTGGTAGTTGATATGGGCGTGTGCACTTGAGATCATTCATCAAGCTGCACACATGATATATGTACTCTTCTCCATGTATACTATTTTTAACAGTTTGCCTAAAATGTGTTATATTTATCTTATATACAGAAAATCACATTGTTTGGATCTTTTTTACCCTTATTTTTCATCTTGAGTTGACAAAGATTAAAAGTCATACAAAAACAGCTCCCATCTTATTTAAATTATTTCCTTGTGTTGTCTTTAGTTTTTTGTTTTATATTCCAGTGCCTTATTACCTGGTATATACAAATTGATGAATCTTTTATTCTCTTTGTGTATAAGGAACAATTGAACATTATTAAGAAATTGTGAAATTCTTTTTTGTCCCTTTTATTTAACGAAGATTTATTGATCACCACCATATTTCAGGGCATTACTTGAGGCACTTTTTCTTATGAGTAGGGTGCCACAGCGTTAACTCTGCATCATGCTGTCCCATTTTTTATCCTGATTACTTCACTGATGACATGATTTCTTTATATTCTGTGCCTTAAATCAGTTTTGCTATTTATGAAGTTATTTTCAATCTACTCCTGTGGTACCATCTGCTTTCATGCTCCATGTGTGACTTTATGGGATTAGATGTAATGCTTGCCATGTATCCCTCTTAGTAATTAATATATATATATATGTATTTTAACAACCTTTTTAAAGAATGATTAAAACCGTAATTCTGATTCATGGTAGAAAATTTGGGAAACATGGAAAAGTGTGAAAGATAAAAAGCACCTCATGTCCGTCTGCCAAAGGTAACCTTCCTAACAGTTTAGTGTGTTTCCTTCTAGTATTTTTTCTACATATACTTTTTTTGCATTATTCAAATTTTCCAAAATAAATATGCTTTTACATTTGCAATCAAGACATAAGCCAAACATTTCTGGTTATAGTGGCGTCCTATCGTATGCTCATTACAGACTTGGTAAGACAAAGAACGAGAAAATAGCAGGATGCATCTGCTATCCTGGGGGGGCGAGTGCCTGTGCCAGGGGCCCCGGGGGTGGGGGGGCGGCGGGAAGGTAACTGTTCTCAGGGGCTGCACTGTTCCTCGTCTTCTTCACTCCGGATTCCAGGATGACTGGGCAGCCGCTCCCTGGGACTTTGCCGGTCTGTGAAAAGAAAAAGGCAGAGCTCCGGAAGGTTTCTGAAGCCTGCTGAGATGTGGCAAGTGTGACGAGCTCACGATTTCTCAATATTATCTAATATTTCTGTCCTGTTCCATTGTTCCTGATCCTCTAAAAAAATTATCTGTCTGCAATTATTAGAAGCAGCATCCAAAAAAGGCCCAGAGCTCCGTAGTGCCTGCGAAGTTCTCCCATGGCCATGCGGTATAGGGCGGGGAAAGGGACAGGAGCCAGAGGACCCTGGACCTGCCAGGCAGCTCGATTAACCCATCATTCCTAAAAAAGACCAGGCTCGGCGTGGACTGAAGCAGGCCCTGCGGCAGTTACCATGGAAATCGTGAGCGTACGCTCCTAATTGGCTGAGACAGTCCTGTTTCCGCCCCTGCCTCGCTCTGCGCCTGCCCGAATGGTGTCCCTGCGTCGAGAGTTTCCCAGGGCCTCCTGGGAAAACGGAAATCCTGACAAGCGGAAACGGCGTGGCCCGAAGCATTCTGGGAGTCGTAGTCCCACCGCGCGGCTCTTCGGACACTGGGCGGCGGAGCGATGAACGCCTATGCAGCGTCACCCTGGAGGGCTGACCGAAGCTGGTCCTGGTGTGAGGTTAGTGCGGCCGGGAACGCGGGGCGGAGCGGTCGGGAGGAACCGAGTTCGGAGCTGAGGCTTGCAGGGGCGGAAGGCTGAGGAGAAACGTGAGCCCTTTCAGGTCCCGTGAGGGTCGCGTAGAGGATGGGGAGAGGCGGAAGGAAAAGAAATCTTGGGCCGCAGAAGGTTGGAAGGGAAAAAATTTTTCGTGCTGTGCAAGTAGCTTTGGTGCAACAGGCCACATTTTAATCTGAGCCTCAGTCTGGGGTCTGAATTTGCGAAGATGTTTGCTTGGAGACCCAACTTTGGCTCAAACCAATTATTCCTTTAGGGGTCTTGCACAATAGTTGGAGTTATTTTCACATTATCATCTGTATCTTTTCAAGATTTGTTTTCAAAACACACTAGAAACTGAATATAGAACTATTTAATTAAGAAAGCAAAGTAGTAGCGTTTGCATTTTAGGTGACTGTTCATTTGGGAGTCACATGAAGTTTCTCTTTGTTAAAAAGAATCAGGAACAGTCCCCTAATGCCTTTCCTCGGCATCTCTTTGTACTCAGAACGTCTCTCTCTCTCTTTTTTTCCCTCTCTCTCTTACTTTTTTGGTTGGTGAAAATGCAGTTTCCTTTATTTAGTGAGTCTACCCAAATGTTGATTTTCGTGTCACCTTTATGATACTTCTCTTCCCTTCCTTTTCAACCCGTCTATGTTAGTTAGATTCAGTTGTCAACTTGGCCAGGTGAGCATACCTAGTCTTGTTGCTGCAAACATAAGCCAATGGTAAGTGAACCTCATTTGTTGCTAATTACATCTGCAGTCGGCTAGGAGGCATGTCTGCTGCAATGAGTAACGTTTGACTTAATTGGCTGGTGCTTAAATGAGAGAACACAACGTAGCACAGCTAAGCAGCTCAGCATTCCTCATCACAGCACTTGCAGCTCAGCCCAGGCCTTTGGAGATGGAGAAAGAAGTCACCCCAGGGAAAGTTGTTGGAACCCAGGGGTCTGGAGAGAAGGCTAGCAGAGACCATCCTGTGCCTTCCACGTAAGAAAGAACCTCAGTGGAATGTTAGCTGCCTTTCCTCTGAAGAACCAACAAAATAAATCCCCTTTTATTAAAAGCCAATCCATCTCTGGTGTGTTGCATTCTGGTAGCTAGCAAACTAGAACACCCTCCAATATCACAGTGTTTTGGACTGCTTTTAAAACGTCCTCAACTTCCTTCTAAGCCTCCAGTATTAGGGTTCTTCAAAGAAACAGAACCAACAGTACATGTGTGCACACACATACATACTCGGAGCGAACATATCTGTAAAGAGATTTTCTATAAGGAATTGGCTCATGGGGACTTTGGGACAGTTGAGTCTGACCTGTGTAGTCTTTATCTCTAATAAAAGTGATGCTGAAATCCTTGGTCCAAATTCCCCAGGGGAAGCAGGATGGCTGGAAATTCCAGCAAAAACAATACTGAAGTTGAGTCTAAATCCCTGTTCTGACCTTTGAAGTCCTCGATGTGGGCTTTTAAAATCTCCAATTGATTAGATGATGAGATTCCCCCCATTGTGGAGAGCGGTCTCCTTTGTTGACTGTAGCTGCTATCAACTGACTAAAAATGCAGATCCCATCTTGAATCCCTTGAAATCCCTCACGTTACTATGCAGGCCAGCGCTTGACCAAAGAACTGAACTCTACCACCTTCCCAAGCTGAAACATGAAGTTAACTATCACACCTCCATATCTGTTCTCTCTGTCATTTTTTTCTTATCCTTATGTAGATTGGAGAACTGAGTAAATCTTTATCCTCCAGTGGGAGGGGGGGACTGTTCGGAGACTCATATTATATGTGGGAGACTTAGATTATGTGATATATATCTGAAAGTGCTTTGAAAACTTTAAAATATTAAATTTAAATATTGATAGTCTAGACATTGCTACCATATTTTTCTTTTCCCATGAGCAGGATTCCCAGGTTTTAGAACTAGTCTCAGCTCAGAAATGAGTTGTGGGAATCCTGAGATACTAAGGTCTCAGGAGGCACTCATTCAGATGAGGGGTATATCTGTATTGAAGTTTTGAAATGAATATTTAGGAGAGGAGGAATCTCTAAAATGTCCAAAGAGCTCTCCTTAATACCTTCAACTTCTCATTCATTTGGACCACCATCTCTCAAACAGTAGTTTTGCTATTCTGTTGTTAGGATCTGAACCCATTCAGCTATTGCTGCTTTCTATGTTGCTTTCCCAGGTACTGTTTTTCTATTGTTCCTTTCCCAGGTACTGTTTTTATGTTCTTTATTAGCTATGCTCCATATGTTGTCATTCTGTTATTTCTTCTTACTGCTACATATCTCATCATTAGTTGTGTTTTAACTAGTTATTGCCCATCCCCTGTGTTAAGCTCTATTTAGTTTCTGAATTATTGTGGTGGTATAGTGGAGAAAGTCTGAATTTTAGTCCTGTCCATGTCATTAATATAATCCATATCTTTAGATTAATCATATAATTTCTCTGGTTTTAAATTTTATTATCTATAAAATTTAGGGATTTTTAAAATCTTTAAGGTTTTTTCCCCCATAGCTTTTCTGTTGCATTGCCTATGGGACAGCCTCTTTTCTTCCGCTTCTTCCTCCACTTCCCTTTACTCTGAGTGCCTCATTATTTTCCCACATTGCAAAGCTGTTTATACTAATCTGCATCAATTTAAGATTTTTTTTGTTTTCCCCTGAGTGAAGTTTTTGTTCTCCCAACACAGAAAAGATGTTTTTGTGTTTTTCATTCCTTTCAGATTTGAAATAAGAACATATACAAGGAGAAGAGAGATAGAATACACTTTTGAAGGAACATCTCTAACACTGTCATCATGGAAAGGCTCAGAGGGGATGTCTCCCAAGGATATTTGTTTGAAGAAGCCTGTGAATGTAAGGCAAAGGTAGAAAATCAAAGGAAAAACTCTATAGGGAAATTTTCAAAAACCTCTCTTACCCAGACCACTGGTTTTCAACAAGTGACAGCTATCCAAAAGGAAATACCCTTTGAAAAAAATGGGTATAATTTTAATGAATTTGAGAAAAGTTTTGATCTGAGAACTAAAGTTACTCCACATCGTATTAGTCATTCAGGAGAGAGACCACATACGTTTGGTATGTTAGGAAAAATCATCAATTGGAACTTACCTCAAATTAAAAGGCAAATAAATTCTGTAAAGAAAACTTATAAGTGCAGTGATTGTGGGAAAAATTTCAGTGACCGTTCAAACTTTATTCGTCATCAGAGGATTCATACTGGAGAGAAACCTTATAAATGTGATGATTGTGGAAAAGCTTTCAGCCAGAGTTCTTCTCTTACTGAGCATCAGAGAACTCATACTGGAGAGAAACCCTATAAATGTAATGTTTGTGGAAAAACATTCACTGTAAATTCATCTCTTATTCAACATCAGAGAATTCATACTGGGGAGAAACCTTATAAATGTAACAAATGTGGGAAAGCCTTCAGCGACTACTCGTCCTTTATCCAACATCAGAGAATTCACAGTGGAGAGAAACCCTATGAATGTATTGATTGCAGGAAGGCTTTCACTGACATCTCATCTCTTACACAACATCAGAGAATCCACACTAGAGTGAAACCCCATAAATGTAATGATTGTGGGAAAGCTTTCAGACGTAGTACACACCTTACTCAACATCAGAGAACTCATACTGAGGAAAAACCATATAAGTGTAATGAATGTGGGAAAGCATTTACTGCCCACTCAACCTTTACACATCATCAAAGAATTCACACTGGAGAAAAACCCTATACATGCATTGAATGTGGGAAGGGCTTCCCTGAAAATTCATCCCTTACTAAACATTAGTGAATTCATACTGGAGAAAAACCCTATGAATGTGATGAATGTGGTAAAGCATTTAGCCAGAGCACTCACCTAATTCAACATCAGAGAATTCATACTGGAGATAAGCCCTTTAAATGTGACACATGTGGAAAAGCGTTTGGTAATAGTTCAGTACTCATCAGACATCAGCAGCTTCACACTTTAGAGTAATCATGATGATGTTAGGATTGTGTAGACTGTTTCGTTCTTTCACAATCTACTCATATTTTTATATCCTTCACATGCATGCCTTCTAAGACAAAAAGTTGCTGTTATCATTGGCTTTGAATCAAATGACCTCAGATTCTAATTTATCTCATTTCTGGGATTCCTCTCTGCTTATTAAAACAAATGTTCCAATCATGAATGTGTTTAGCCATATTTCCCAGATTCATATTCCCAAAATGCCATTGATCCATAGGATTAAACGTGACTAGCATGTAAAATAATAAAGTGTCACTGGAGATCATTTTATATTTGCAGTTGGGTTTGTATAGCCACCCGTTATGTTCTCTCAACTTGACAGTCTTAAAAAAGTCAGATGGATAGTTTTCAATAGTCTGAGACCCCAAAATAAATCTTATGGCCGCCTTCCTCTTTCTGCATCATCGAGACTCCACCATATATTTTCATAAATACCTTCTAGCTCAAGTTTGACCTTACTACCCATTAACATGCTTAGCACCACTGCACCTTCCCTGACTCCATGATTTAGTCAAAGAAGGAATTTAGCACTCAGACTATTTTCAACTCACAATCAGTATAGTGATGAGTTCTTATTAGACTACATAGGCATTCGGTTTCAAAGATGTAATCTGGATTCTGGATTCTCACTTCTAAAACCTACAATGTATAGTGGCTTTTTATCACTGATAATTAATCCACCAATCCTATGCTCTGGTCCACTCACTGGGGACAGAACAAGGGCAGAAATGGCATTAAAAACTATTACTCAGCATTAGTAGGGCAAAAGCTCTTTGACAGTGGGACTAGAATCTTGCCTTACTTCAAAAGATTGTTGTGCCTTTAGGCTCACCATTAGTGCAGGTGTTCTCTAAATTAGTTGTCATGGCCTATTTTGTACTCTGGACAGCTGCTTTATGTAACCTAGTTTTTAATTTTTATCTTAGCCTCCTAATTGGTATCTATCAATTCTACTTCAGTCTTTCTGGCCGCATTGCTTTGTCTATGGATCCTGCTATTGGTTTTCCATTCTTTGTTGATGGAAATCTCACTGTCTTAACTGCAGGTGTGCTCCCCCAGATACTGTTGTTAGGTTTTTAGCCATTCACTGTCCTTTAGTTATTAACATTTTCAACATGATTCCTCCTGAATAGTTTTTACTGCTCTTGGTCATTTTCATTTATGATTCCCCAGCTCTGCATGTATATACCTATAACACTTGTCATATTGTATTAGAACTAGATGCTTGGCTTACTAGACCATAAACTCCTCCAGAGCAGGGACCTTGTTTAATTCATCTTTGCAGCTCTAGTCTCAAAAGACTGGCTCAGAGGTGCTGTTTAATTTTTTTTTTAAATAAATGAATACTCCATTCCTACTTCCACAACCCAATTGAAGACACTTTTTGGAAAGTTTTTGAGGTTGTAGAAACTCATTGGGCTAGATATGTTCATGCATACTTTGGCTGCATGTGTTTGTCTGTTCTCTGGCCTGGTTTGTATATAAGATATGTCAGTGTATAGTAATATAATGCAGTGATTTAAAACTAGAGCCCTAGAGTCAGGCTGCCCAGGTTTGAGGCCTAACTTTGGTATTTTCTGGTGGTTAAGGTTGCTTCATTTTTCTGACTTGTGTAATTGGGATAACAAAATACCTAAACTACCTTATAGGGTTGTGAGTATACATGACATAATTTATGTAAAGAACTGTTTGAAGAAGTACTCATTAGTTTGAATTATCTGGACTCTTATGTACCTGCCCAGTGACTGATCTCTCTCCTAGTCCAGACTTAGTATATCTGCTAACTTCTTGATATTCCTTTTCCAATTTACTGCCTTTTATTCATGATATGTTGTCATTGCTCATTGTTTTAACATTGACATGAGTCAATGTTAAATGAGTCAATTAGTGCTCTTTTTAGCCACAAATCAATTTCTTTCCAATTTGCTGCCTAGTTTCTTAAATGAAAAGTTCTGCAGCTTCTATTCTAGGATCGATTGTTTGATGAATTTAGTTTTAGCCCCCAGTACTGTGGTCTTTATGGAGATGGGCTGTGATAGTCATTCTGTAGCCCCTACAACTTCCAGCATATTAATGCAAAATAGATTCTGAGTGAATTCTTGCTGGTTACTATTTGTGAGTATAATACCCAACTAGCCCAACAAGAGACCCCTGTCTAACATTTATCTGTACGTTGAAAGCTCCTTTACCATAATTTTCATTTAACAAAAATTACTTGTTATAAGAATGCTGGGGGTATCATACAGAATCTGAGAAGGGTCATGTGCTTGAGTCTCTGGAGTGACTGGAATCAGAACTCTTCACAGAAAGACTGTTGCTTCTCTCACTTCTGCACTTTCCATTTGGCAGTTTCACTTCTCTTGCTGCAGATAATCTTCTGTGTGGTAGAAAGCCTGACTGACAATAGCTCTCAAGATTTATATTACACAGTTTTTATCATAAGAAGAGACTGCATTGCTTCTGATTTTCTGCCTGCTTAATTACTGACAGAGGGATGCTCAAGTCTCCAACTATAATAGTGGATTTGTGTACTTTTTTTGGTTCTATAGTGTTTGCCTCATGTATTTTGGTGCACATTTGTTGGGTGCAAACCCGTTCAGATTGTTGTGTATTAGAGAATTGACCCCTTTATCATCACTTAATGACCCTCTTTATCCCTATTATTCTTCCTTGTTCTGAATTCTGCTTTGTCTCTAATATTACATCAGTTTTCTTATTTGGTGTTTTTTAAAATTTTTATTTTGGTAACATATATACAATCCTAAATTTCCTTTTTAAACCACATTCAAATACATTCAGTGCTGGTAATTATGTTCATAATGTTGTCCTACCATCATCCCTTACCAAAACTTGTCCATCAACCCAAGTAGAAATTGTACAAGTTAAGCATTAACTACCCTTTCATACCCCCGCTCTGGTCCCTGATAACCTATAGTCTAGTTTCTCACTCTATGACTTTGCTTACTCTAATTATTTCATATCAGTGAGACCATACAATGTTTGTCTTTTTGTGTCTGGCATATTTTACTCAACATGATGTCTTCCAGATTTTTCCATGTTACATGTCTCAAAACTCCATTCCTTTTTATGGATGAATAATATTTCGTTATATTTATTTAGCACATTTTGTTTATCCCAACTAGGGTTGCTTCCATCTCTTGGCAATTGTTAATATACCATTATGAATTTTGATGTGCAAATATCTGTTTAATCCTTACTTTCAAGTCTTTTGGGTATACATAGAAGTGGGATTTCAGGCCATATGGTAATTCTATACTAAACTTTCTGAGAAACTGACAAACTGTCTTCCACAGCAGTAGCACCATTTAACATCCCACTAGCAGTGGATGAGTGTTTCTGTTTCTCCACATGCTCTCCAATGCTTGTAATTTTCCATTTCACACTAGTATGTGTGAAATGGTATCTCGTCATTTTGATAAACGTTTCCATAATGGATAATGATGCTGAATGTCTTTTCATGTCTTTTTTGGCTGTTTGTATGTCCTCTTTGGAGAAATGTCTATTCAGATCTTTTCCCCATTTTAAAAATTGGGTTGTTTGCCTTGTTGTTGAGTTGAAGGATTTCTTTATGTGTTCTGGATATTAAACCTTTATCACGAGAGAACAGGCAAGATGGTGCTGTAGTGAGGTATGGAATTCAGCTTGTAAATAGCCAGGAATTGGATGGAACAACTGTTTGGGAGACTTCAGTGACCAGACACACTTCACACACCAGTCTGGAGTGGATGGAGTGGCCAAGATCCTGCATAGAACTGTAAGTCTTCCAGTCACAGAGGCTGGTTCCCCTCCCCAAAAGGTACAGAAGGCTGGTTTCCTGAAAGAAAAATAAGCAGACTCTACGAGGAGCAAAGAAAGTAGCTCAGCCAAACTCCAATTGTAGAATTAATGAACAAATTTGGACTTCTAAAAACAACCCCCAAGCACAGATAAACCTGGAGCAAGCACTAAAAGAGTTGGGAGTTCTTGCCCTGGCAGAGAGGGGGAAGGGCTGATGGCAAAAAACAAAACAAAAACGGGCTTTTTGTGTTGCATGAGCATAAAATACTGGGAAAGTGCTGGGTTCTAAGGAAAAGGGGTATATAGAGCCCTATACTAACTCCAACTCTTGATTTACAAACTTGGGGAGCTCTTAATCTATTAAGGCAGAGGATTAATGAGGAAACATTTTAATAATCTAATAAATGAATTAGACTTAAAAAAATAATTACAGGACATTACACCCCACAAGAGCAGAATACACATTTTTTTTCTCAAGTGCTCATGGATCATTCTCACGGATAGACTATATATTGGGTCACAAAGCAAATCTCAATAAATTTAAAAAGATTAAAATTATATAAACACTTTCTTGGATCATGATGGAATGAAGTTGGAAATCAATAACAGGTGGAGGGCCTGAAAATTCACAAATATATGGGGGCTAAACAACACACTCTTAAACAATGAGTGGATCAAGAAATAAAGTACAAGAGAAATCAGTAAATATCTCAAGGCAAATGGAAATGAAAACACAACATATCAAATGCAGCAAAGGCAGTGCTGAGAGAGAATTTTATTGCCTTAAATGTCTACATTAAAAAAGAAAATAAAAAATTGAGGAGTTAACTGTTCATCTGGAAGAACTAGAGAAAGAACAGCAAACTAACCCCAAAGCACAAAGAAGGAAAGAAATGAAGATTAGGGCAGAAATAATTGAAATTGAGAATATGAAAACAATAGAGATGTTTAGAGATGCTAAATTGAGGTATAGAACCCAGAGTTTGCCCCAAAGAGGCTGAGTGGGGACCCACAAATGCTTGGAGGGAGGAGGGCCTCTGGAGTTAGAACCTGAAAGCAAGGGAGCTGGGAGTAAGGACTAGCAGATGCCAGCATGTGCCTTCCTAGCTAATGGGTGTGTTCCAAATGTTGGTGGCCTTTCTTCAAAGTCAAGATACATTACAAAAAGAAACCCAGTGGAGAAGGATTATTTTGAACCAGTCTAAAGAATATCCTTGAAGCATGGCTTAATTGGAACCCTTACCCTGGTATGTCTATTGGAGAACAGCTAGCTAAAAAATTGGTATTCTAGTGTCTAGAATTCAGGTTTGGTTTCCAAACCATAGAACAAGACAGTTAAAGGCACAGTGACTGAAGTCTGAATCCTCTTTAGGAGAAGATAGAACCCAGGTTCAGGATCAGCCTTTGCTTAGGACTCAAAAATATTTAGCAACAGGACACAGAAGAAACCGGATGTGCTAGTTTGCTAGCTGCCAAAATGCAGTATATCAGACATGGAGCAGCTTTTTAAAAGAGGAATTTAGTAAGTTGCTAATTTACAGTTCTAAGGCCGAGAAAATGTCCCAATGAAAATGAGTCTATAGAAATGACCAATCAAAGGCATCCAGAGAGATACCTTGGTTCAAGAAGGCCGATGAAGTTCAGGGTTTTCCTCTCAAGTGAGCAGACACATGGTGAACATAGGGCTTCTCTCTCAGCCAGAAGGGCATATGGTGAACACAGCATCATCTGCTAGCTTTCTCTCCTGGCTTCCTGTTGAAGTTCCCTGGGAGGCGTCTTCCTTCATATCCAAAGGTCGCTGGCTGATGGACTCTGCTTCGTAGTGCTGCAGCATTCTTTGCTCTCTCTGAATCTCTCACTTTCTCCAAAGTGCCTCCTCTTTTATAGGACACCAGTAAACTAATCAAGACCCACCTGAATGGGTGTAGACACGTCTCCACCTTATCCAGCTTAACAGCCTATCTTGATTGAGTCATATCTCCAAGGAGATGATCTAATTACAGATTCAAACATATAGTACTGAGTAGGGATTAGAAGAAAAGGCTGGATTTATAAAATGGGATTCGGATTAAACATGGCTTTTCCAGGGTACATAAATCCTTCCAAACCAGCACACCAGATATATATGACAAGTTCTCAAATCAGTATGCTAATTGAAGCTTTTGAAAAAAACCAATTCTGTGGTATTGACGCTAGGGAAGACCTGTGAAAACAGGCATTCCAGAATTACAAATTCAGACATGTTTTCTGATCCAAAAGCGAGAAAAGTGGAGTGAGGAGAACCTGTGAATTCCTCAGCAGATACCCCAATCTGAGGAAAGAGTTGACTGTTCAGTTTAGCACCAAAACAACCATTCAACTGTACCAAGCAAGTCCCATAATTTTCCTCCCTCCAATTCGTTCAACACCAATCAAAGTTCTTGTTTCCTATTCTGCACATCCTTTGTTCCTTTTGCTCCATTTGGGAGTTATACAATCCAGGCACCAAGTGTTGTAATGGTCCAGTCCACCCAGACTGTGCAGGGGGCAGAAATTCTCACCCACCTTTGACACTAATGAATCGCTTGCCAAAAGCACCACATCCAGAAGGGGGTTTCTTAGATACTTAGACTCCTTTCTGTCCCCAATACCAAGGAAAATGCCATGATCACAGTGAACACAGAGGCCTGAAAGTACTATGGTTAAAGAACTATTTGCAGCATAAACCTGATAATTAACAACAATGGGAAAAAACCCAAGAACAATGGAATGATCTAGGTCAACAAAATATGACTTTCTTCATGCAATGGTGGGATGAATGGTGCCAAGCTCGGGTTGCAGGATAGGAACCTCCTGAAGGGACACTTTGACATCCAGGACCCACTGAGATAGACCTGCAGCAGCATCTGGCACAGACAGCTGAAGGACCATCTCTTCTATTTGACCAACCACATCAGCAGTATCTAGAAACATCAAGCCTTTAGATGAACATCTGCCAACCATAGATTGACAGTAAGTGATACAACTTTTTCTGAATCCAGATCCACAGGAGCACGGCTCTCGAGCACCTGAACCACCCCTCAGCAAGGAAGATTGTCAGGCTCTGCTCCATATGCTATGAAACTCACTAGGGCCTCAGCTTCAAGAGGAGGAAGATGTCATTATCACCACCATAATCCAGGCCTCTTTTTCTTTGATGTAGAATCAGTGGAATTTTAAGGATAATAAGCAAGGAAGGCACTGTGTTCTGAAGCAAGACTAATGCATAAAGGAGGATAAAGCACTTGGAACACTAAATGCAGATTTTTACCCTGCCCCTAAACAGTGCTTACCTTCCCTATTAACTCATTGAGTAAATGCTCAATGGAGCACACTACCTCTGGAGGCACATGGGTACTAGCTAGTTGGACATATTTGCTGAATCCTTATAAACAAAAGCACTTTTATGACAAATATGACCTCCTCCCTGTAACCATCATTTCCTTAGGAACCTGGGCAATCCACAGACTGTAAATAAGCTCATGATAGAAAAGGTCTGTCTGCACTTCTTTCCTTTCTTGTCCAGAGGAAATTCAAACTTGGAATGAGGTTGATGTGTGGAAAATGAGGGTGTGCTATATTTCTTGATGATGTACATTCATAAAAATGAGTTTTTCCCTAGGATGAGGATTGGAATTGGAAACTGGAAACTACCTCAGTATCCAGCAATAAGAGAAATATGAAACACATTATGATGTGCTCTTGACACATTATTGTTATTTTTTACTTCACCCATTTAAAACATACAGAAAGTTGCAAGGAAAATTGTAATAGTAACATCATACAATAAGAAAATAAAGTCTATTGATGTTACTCTTTCCACTTTTTTAGATTTTTCATTTTTACCTGTATATATATATTTTAAATATGTTTCTATGTGCTGTTGACCATTCAAATATCTTTTTTCAATTATTTTTAAACTTTTTGTATAATATAACATATATACAAAGCAAAGAAATAAAAAAGCAATGGTTTTCAAAGCACTCTTTAACAAGTAGTTAAAGAACAGAGCCCAGAGAGGCAAATGATCCTCTCAAATTTTTCCTTCTAGCTGCTCCAGAATATAGGAGGCTAGATGGCATAAATATTTTTTTATCATCACAATTGACTTTTTTCTTTTTTTGTGAAAAATAACATATATACCAAAAAGTAATAAATTTTAAAGCACAGTACCACAGCTAGTTGTAGAACATATTTCAGACTTTGACATGGGTTACAATTTCATAATTTTAGTTTTTTACTCCTATTTACTCTAAGATACTGGCGACTAGAAGAGATATCAATTTAATGATTCAGCAATCATATTCATTTGTTAAATCTATCTTCACTGTATAACTCCACCATCACCTTTAATCTTTCCATCCCTCTTTTTAGGGGTGTTTGGACTATGTTCATACTAACTTTTTCATGTTGGAAGGATCTCCGGAGCATCAGATAGTTCCACCTGATGCCAGTAATATGGGGTAGGGAGGTGGAACTATCTGATGCTCCGGAGAGGCTGGGCCCTCTAGGTTTCAGGACTTATCTGGTCCAGGGACCCATCTGGAGGTTGTAGTTTTTGTAGAGTTACTCTAGTGCATGGAACCCTTGTAGAATCTTATATACTGCCCTAGATGTTCTTTAGATTTGGCTGGAATGGTCCTGGTTGGGGTTTGGCAGATTATGATAGGTTGCAATGTCTAACTGAAGCTTGTGTAACAGCAACTTTCAGAGTAGCCTCAACTCTATTTAACTCTCTCTGCCACTGATGCTTTATTATTTACACTTCTTTTCTCCTTTCTGGTCGGGATGGAACTGTTGATCCCATGGTGCCAGGGCTGGAGTCATCCCTGGGAGTCATCTCCTACACCACCAGGGAGACTTTCACCCCTGGATGTCTTTTCCCATGTGTGTGTGGGGGGAGGGCAATGATTAACTTTCAGAGTTGGACTTACAGAGAGTGAGGCCAATCTGAGCAACAAAAGAGGCCCTCCAGAAGTAACACTTAGACATACCTATAGGTAATGTGGTAGTTAGATTCAGCTATCAACTTGGCCAGGTGAAGGTGCCTAGTTCTGTTGCTGTGGACCTGAGCCAATGGTATATGAACCTCATCTGTTGCTCATTACATCTGCAGTCGGCTAGGAGGCGTGCCTGCTGCAATGAATGATGTTTGATTTAATTGGCTTAAATGAGAGCGCTCACCATAGCACAGTCCAAGCAGCTCAGCATATTTCATCTCAGCACTTGCAGCTCAGCCCAGGCTTTTGGAGATGCAGAAAGAAATCACCCTGGGGAAAGTTATTGGTACCCAGAGGCTGGGAGAGAAGGCCAGCATAGATCACCCTGTGCCTTCCCATATAAGAAAGAACTTCAGTTGAAAGTTAGCTGCCTTTCCTCTGAAGAACTAATGAAATAAATGCCCTTTTATTAAAAGCCAATCTATCTCTGGTGTGTTGCATTCCAGCAGCTAGCAAACTAGAATAAGTAGGCTAAGCTCCTCTGCTACCTACATAAGCTTCACAAGAGTAAGCCTCCTGATTGAGGGCATGGCCTATTGACTTGGGTGTCCCTAGAGTTTGATACAGTATCAGGGGATTCCCTGATGGTAAAGTTTAATAGTTCCATATTTTCTCTCCCATACTACAAGGGACTTTGCCAATGCTTTTTAATTATCTACTTAATATACTCTGGGATATATCCAGGCATCACATTAAGCTAAAATCCCCTCTTTCTTATTCTGTGTCCCCTGTGTTTTAGTTGTTCAAATGAGCTAAACAGATAGGTTGAATTAAATTATGTGCCACAGAAAATTTCAGTTCCAGTTCAAATAAAGCCTTCTTCCTTTGGTCTCAAAGAGTATGTATGGTTCTAAAATATAGGCAATGTCTTCCTTACCCTTGTGTCCTGAATTACTTTAACCCCGACCTGATCCGCTTTGTTCTTATCTGTAAATATCAGGTTATATATATATGTAACAGCCTCTTGAAATCCAGAAATAATTACCACTCCAGACTAAATGTGTCTGCTATAAAAGCTTACAATCTAGGCCCCTGTTTTCTTATAAGCATTTTCTAAAGAGCTTACCATAATTTTTCCTTTGTTTCTGGCTTATTTTGCCTCGCCAAATGTCCCATAAGTTCATTCACATCATTGCATGCGTCACAACTTCATTCCTTTTTATAGCAGCACAACATTCATCATAAGTATACACCATAGTTCATCAATCTACTTCTCAGTGCATTCTTCAGCCACCTGCATTCATCAGGCATCATAAGTAGTGCCCAAAGTTGACAGTCCATCAACACTCTCAATTTTAGATAATGTTTTTGTTCCCAAGAGGAAAAAAACCAATAAACATACCCTCGCCAAATAAGAACTCTAAACCTCTTCAACTCTTGTCTGTCCCCCCATTATTTACCTCTGCTGTTGCTGTGGTAGTGCTGATATTTTCCTTTCATACATAACCCATAGCATGCAATAGCTGTTTTCTCCCTGTACCCTGGACGTAAACACTCTTTGTACATGAATCATACCTTTGAGATAGTTCTTACAAGAATGAATTTATGTTTCTAGTGTTAATCAGTGGGACACATAAGTCTATAAACCCTTTTCAGTCCTGTTCATCTTCAAAATAGCAATGTTACTTATATACCCATTAGAGAACCACCTTCACGTCTATCTATTCCCCTACATTGGAGTTCAACTTCATTAGCTGGCCATTCATCCATCTCTAGCTTCTATGTATTTCTAAGTCTCCTATATTCTGTATTGTAAGCCTCTGATTTTACCTTTACCATCGTCATAAAAGTGGAATCATACAGTATCTATCCTTTTGTGTCTGGTTTACTTCACTCAGCATATGTCCTCAAGGCTCACCAATCTTGTCATGTGCTTCAGGACATTATTTCATCTTACTGATGGATAATATTCCATCATATGTATATACCACCTTTTGTTGATCCACTCATCTGTTGATGGGCATTTGGTTTGTCATCATCTTTTGGCAATTGTGAATAATGCTGCTATGAACATCGGTGTGCAAATGTCTGTTTGTTTCATTGATTGCAACTCTTCTGGGTATATGCCAAGTAGTGCTATTGCTCGGTCACAGGGCAACTTGATATTTAGTTTCCTAAGGAACCACAAAACAGTCTTCCATAGTAGCTGCACATTATACATTCACACCAGCAGTGCATAAGTGTCCCAATTTCTCCATATCCTCTCCAACATTTATAGTTTCTGTTTGTTTAGTAGCAGCCATTCTTATAGGTGTGAGGTGGTATCTCATTGTAGTCTTAATCTGCATTTCCCTGATAGCCAATGAAAATGAGCATCTCTTCATGTGCTTTTGACCCATCTGTATTTGCTCTTTAGAAAAATGCCTATCCAAATATTTAGCCCATTTTATAATTGGGTTGTTTGTTCTTTTGTTATTGAGTTGTATGATTTCATTGTGTCTACAGGATATCAAACCTTTGTCTGATATGTGATTTCCAAATATTTTCTCCCATTGATTTGACTGCCTCTTCACCTTTTGACAAAGTCTTTTGTGGTGCAGAAGAAATTGATTTTGAGGATTTCCAATTGATCTATTTTTTCTTTTCTTGCTTGTGGTTTGGGTGTAAAGTTTAGGAAGCTACCTTATATTACCATGTCTTGAGGATGTTTCCCTGCAATTTCTTCTAGAAGCTTTATGGTGCTAGTTCTTATATTTAGGTGTTTGTGCCACTTTGAGTTAATTTTTTAGAAAGTATAAGATAGGGATCCTCTTCCATTCTTTTTACTATTGATATCCAGCTCTTCCATGCCCATTTATTGAAAAGACTATTTTGTCCCAGTTCAGAGGATTTGGGGACCTTGTCAGAAATCAGTTGGCCATAGAGTTGGTGGTCTATTTCTGCACTCTTAATTTGATTCCATTGGTCAATGCTTCTATCTTTGTACCAGAACCATGCTGTTTTGACCACTGTGGCTTTATAATAGGTTTTAAAGTCAGGGAGTGTTAATCCTCTCATTTTGTTCTTCCTTTCTAGAATGCTTTTAGCTGTTTGGGGTCTCTCTCCCTTCCAGATGAATTTAGTAACTTGCTTCTCCAATTCTTCAAAGTAGGTGTATTAGCTAGGGTTCTCTAGTGAAACAGAATCAGCAGGAAATTCCCATAGATATAAATCATAATAGTGTCTCATGTAACCATGAGAACGTAGAGTCCAAAATCTGTAGGGCTGGCTGTGAAGCTGACAACTCTGATGAAGGGTCTGGATGAACACAGGAGTGTCTCACCTGCTGAAGCAGGAAGAAGAGACTCTTTTCTGAATCCTCCTTAAAAGCCTTCCAGTGATTAGATTAAGCATCACTCATTGCAGAAGACACTCCCTTGGCTGATTACAAATGCTGTTGTCTGTGAATGCAACCAATGAGATCATGATTTAATTCTATGAAATGTCCTCATAGCAGCAGACAGGCCAGCACTTGCCCAACCGGACAAACAGGCACTACCACCTGGCCAAGTTGACACATGAACCTGACTATGACAGCCCACCCCTTGTCAACTTGGCAGCTATACACATCCTACCTTAAACCATACTTGATCTCTAAATAGAGAACAATAAAAGACACATTTTTTCCCTCACCTAACAATATACAACTGACCCACGTACAACCAGAAATGCATTAAATCTCGCCAGAATAGGGTGCAAATTCATAGGTAATATTCATTCTTAAATTTGATATCTTCCAACTTTAATACTGTGACATGAACAAAACAGCATTACAGTCCTCTTTTCTGTAACTGATCACGTGGTCGTAGTTCATATTTATCACTACCTTCTTCCATTACCCATTCCATGTTCCCTTTACCCTCAGCAAGCACTTCAGTTGGCCATGATTCTTTGCCTGGTGGGGTGACCCAAACCTTCATTCCTGAAGTTTTAGAGCCTTTGGTAGTCCTGCCAGAATTGAGTTGTTGCAGTTTTCCATTGATTTTAATCATAGGACATGGTAATACTAAAAGATGCTCTAGGGAAGACAATGTATAAGACTCCACAAGGGTTCCACACACTAGAGTAACTTTCCAGAAACCTACAACATCCAGATGGGTCCCTGATCCAGATAAGTCCTGGAACCTAGCCCAGTCTCTCCAGAACATCAGATAGTTAGTGACAGACCCTTCCAATATGAAAAATTTAGAATTGACATAGCCCAAACACCCCTAAAGAGAGAGATGGCAAGATCAGTGGTGATGGAGGAGTTATACAGAGAAGATAAGATTCAACAAATGAATATGAGTGCTGAATCATTAAATTGGTATGTCTTTTAGTCTCCAGTATTTCAGAGCAGCTAGAAGTAAAAACCTAAAATTATGAAATTGTAACCCATGTCAAAGTCTGGAATATGTTCTACAACTAATTGTGGTGCTGTGCTTTGAAATTTATAGCTTTTTTTGGATATGTTATTGTTCACAAAAAAAGAAGGAAAAAAAGTCAATTGTGATGGTAAAAAAATATTTAAGCACCCTAGCCTCCTATATTCTGGAGCAGCTAGGAGGAAAAAAATCTGAGAGGATAATACGGTAGCCCATGACAAACTCCGGGATCTGTCTTGTGACTACTTGTTGAAGAATGCTTTGAAAACTATTGCTTTTTTATTTCATTGCTTTGTATACATGTTATACTATACAATAAAAAAAGATGCCCTCAGCAATCTTCAATATTCCAGGAAAACTCTTCTTTACCTCCATTGTGTAGTTGCAGTCCTATTTCCCCCTGATAGTCAGGGTCAATCACCCCAGCCAGTAAAGTAATCCCCTTTTTGGTTTGTTGTTCCAGGGGCATGAGTAACCCAATGTGACCAGGTGGCAGCTTTAGATTCCAGTTCAGTGGAATCATTGTTGTTTCTCCTGGTGGAAGCACTTCCCTTCTGAAACTAAAACCTGTATACCAGCAGAGCTCAATGTCACAGGTACAGGAAGCAAAAATTTTCCTAGTGGGTCACTAGGGGTAATAGTGAGTGGTGCCACTCCTATTTCCACCCCCTGATTCCTGGACCTATGGATCCTGGCTATAGGAGAAACAGCATCATACAGTGGATGCTGATTCAGAACATACACAGCTTTCTGTAGAACATTACCCCAGCCCTGCAAGGTATTGCCACCTAGTCAGCACTGTAATTGAGTTTTCAAAAGGCCATTCCACTGTTCTATCAATCCAGATGCTTCTGGATGATAGGGAACATGGTAAGACCAGAGAACTTCATTAAGTGTGTGGCCATCCCCTCACTTCATTTGCTGTGGAGTGTGTTACTTGATCAGAAGTAATGCTGTGTAGAGTGCCATGATGATGGATAAAGCATTTTGTAAGTCCATGGATAGTAGTTTTGGCAGAAACATTGCATGCAGGGAAAGCAAACCCATATCCAGAGTATGTGTCTATTCCAGTTAGAACAAATTGCTGCCCCTTCCATGAAGCAGGTGGTCCAATGTAATCAACCTATCACCATGTAGCCAGCTGGTCACCTCAGGGAATGGTGCCATATCAGGGGCTGAGTGTGGGTCTCTGCTGCTGGCAGATTGGGCACTCAGCAGTGGTTGTAGCCAGGTAAGTCTTAGTGAGTGGAAGTCCATGTTGCTGAGCTCATGCATAACCTCTGTCCCTACCACCATGATCACTTTGGTCATTGCAAGACAGGAGTTGCTGGGGAAAGAGGCTGACTGGTATCCACAGAACGGGTCATGTTATCCACTTGATTATTAAAAACTCCTCTGCTGAAGTCACCCTCTGGTGTTCATTCACATGGGAAACAAATATCTTCATGTTTTTAGCCCACTCAGAAAGGTCTATCCACGTATGTCTTCCCCAGACCTTTTTGTCACCAATTTTCCAATAATGGTCTTTCCAACTCCGTGACCATCCAGCCAAACCATTAGCAACAGCCCATGAGTCAGTACACAGATGAACCTCTGGCCAGTTCTCCTTCCAAGCAAAATGAACAGCCAGGTGCACTGCTCAAAATTCTGCCTGCCGAGAGGCCCCAGAAAGGGATTGTAGTGCTGCAGCTATCCACTTTGGGTGGTACCTGCATATTGTGCCAAATCATCTGTAAACCAGGTCTGAGTTTTCTCTTCCTCAGTCAGTTTACTGTAAGGAACTCCCCAAGAGGCCATAGCTCTGGTCTGGGAGAGAGAAGGTAATGTGGCATGAGTGGAGACTCCTCGTGTAACTTACTTTTGCCTTCAGGACCTGCTCTGGCCCTATCTTGTATTTACCTGTTCTAATTTGCTAGCTGCTGGAATGCAACACACCAGAGATGGATTGGCTTTTAATAAAAGGGGATTTATTTCATTAGTTCTTCAGAGGAAAGGCAGCTAAATTTCAACTGAGGTTCTTTCTTATGTGGGAAGGCACAGGATGATCTCTGCTGGCCTTCTCTCCAGGCCTCTGGGTTCCAACAACTTTCCCCAGGGTGATTTCTTTCTGCGTTTCCAAAGACCTGGGCTGAGCTGCAAGTGCTGAGATGAAGTATGCTGAGCTGCTTGGGCTGTGCTACATTGAGCTCTCTCATTTAAGCACCAGCCAATTAAGTCAAACATGATTCATTGCAGCAGGCACACCTCCTAGCCAACTGCAGATGTAATCAGCAACAGATGAGGCTCATGTACCATTGGCTCATGTCCACAGCACACACCCAACTTTATGGCTTGGTGGGTCAGACAACACTCAGCTCATTGTAGGCCACTCAGGTCTTATGATAACTTCGTGGCCCCTGATTAAGCATTCAGTCTCTACTAAGGCCCAGTAGCAGGCCAAAAGCTGTTTCTCAAAAGGAGAGTAGTTATCTGCAGCAGATGGTAAGGCTTTGCTCCAAAATCCTAAGCATCTGTGCTGTGATTCTCCTATAGGGGCCTGCCAGAGGCTCCAGGAAGCATCTGTATTTGCCACTGACACTCCCAGCCACCATTGGATCTGGTGGATCATATGGTCCAAGTGGCAGAGCAGCTTGCATAGCAACCTGGACCTGTTGCAGAGCCTCCTTTTGTTCAAGTCTCCACTCAAAATTAGCAGCTTTTGTGGTCCCTCCATTAAATGGGCCAGAGTAGCACACCCAAATGAGGAATATGTTGTCACCAAAATCTGAAGACATCAACTAGTTGTTCTGCTTTTTTTTTTTTTTTTGGTAATAGGAGGGGCCAGATACAGCAACTTATCCTCACCCTAGAAGGGATATCTCGACATGACCCACACCGCTGGACACTTAGAAATTTCACTGAGGTGGAATGCCCCTGTATTTTTGTTGGATTCATCTCCCATCCTCTGACACACAAATGCCTTACCAGTAAGTCTAGAGTAGTTACTACTTCTTTCTCACTAGGTCCAATCAACATGATATCATCAATATAATGGACCAGTGTGATGTGTTGTGGGAAGGAGTAATGATTTCCAGGTCCCTGCGGACATGATTATGACATAGGGCTGGAGAATTTATATACCCCTGAGTTAGGACAGTGAATGTATATTGCTAACCTTGCCAGCTGAAAGCAAACTGTTTCTGTTGGTCCTTACTAACATCTATTGAGAAAAAAGCATTTGCCAGATCCATAGCTGCATACCAGGTACCAGGGGATGTATTGATTTGCTCAAGCAATGATACCACATCTGGAACAGCAACTGCAATTGGAATTACCACCTGGTTGAGCTTACGATAATCCACTGTTATCCTCCAAGACCCATCTGTTTTTTGCACAGGCCAAATAGGAGAGTTGAATGGGGATGTGGTGGGAATCACCATGCCTGCATCCTTCAAGTCCTTAAGAATGGCAGTAATCTCTGCAATCCCTCCAGGAATCCGCTATTGCTGCTGATTTACTATTTTGCTAGGGAAGGGCAGCTCAGTGGCTTCCACTTGGCCTTTCCCACCATAATAGCCCCCACTGCATGAGTTAGAGAGCCAATGTGCAATGTGGAGATTCTGCTTGTTAGTTTGTCTATTCCCATTATGTATTCTGGAACTGGAGAAATAAATACAGAATGGGTCTGGGGGCCCACTGGACCCACTGTGAGATGGACCTGAGTTAAAACTCTATCAATCACTTGACCTTCATAAGCCCTCACTCTGACTGGTGGACCAGAGTGATGTTTTGTCCCCTGGAATTAATGTCACTTGTGAACCAGTGTCTAATAATTCCTGAAATATCTCATCATTTCTTTTTTCCGAATTCACAGTTACCCTGGTAAAAGGCCATCAGTCTCCTTGGGAAAGGCTTTGAGGAAGTATAAATTTGTGGCAATGTAAAAGGGTCCTCCCCTAAAGGGACCTGGCCTCCCCCTCATTCAAGGGGCTCTGGGTCTGTAAACTGTCTTAAGTTTGGAAATTGATTAAAGGGACATGATTCTATGTTTTTGTAATTCAAGTTAGTCTTCTGTTCACTTGACCTAGAGCACTTTTGTTTATAAGCTCAAACAAAGATTTAGTAGACTGTCCATCTGTTGTACTTTTAGGTACCCCATGATTTACTAGCCAATGCCACAAGTCGCTGCAAGTCACATTTTGACTCCTACTTTGATTCTGCTATCTATTATGGTACTGTGCCCACCTTGTCTTTGACGAGTAAGTGCTGCCACCTGGCTGCTGCCAACTCAGGATCCGGTCGTCCCTATTGTGTTTAAGGATTCCAGCTCAGTGACAGCAGTTTCCATAGTAAGCTCTGACCTACAGAGAAGTGCAACTACAGAGCTCTTCAGGGATAATGGTGCTAGTCTCACAGATTTATTTCTTGCTGTTCTGGTAAAAGGTGCATCCTCTGGATATTCCTGGGATGTAGGAGCAGGCTTCCTATGATAAATCCACTCTAACATTCCAATCTCTCTAAGCCTCTGGATCCCCTCATCTGCATTATACCAGGGCAGTTCTGGCATTTCAACCTCAGATAATGTCGGCCACCTTTTGATCCATGTTTCAGCCAAGCATCCAAACAAACTCTTAATGCTTTTTCTAACCCCTTGAGCCATAAAATTGAATGCAGAATAGCTGCTTAGTGGGCCCATATCAATAAATTCAGCCTGATCCAGCATTGTATATTCCTCCCACCATTATCCCATACCCTTAAAATCCATTGTCACATATATTCCCCTGATTTCTGTCTATATAAATTGGAAAACTCACACAGTTCTTTTGGAGTATAATGTACCTCCTCATGGGTGATACTTTGTACTTCACCTTTTGGGGCTTGTTGGGCCTTTAGTTGAGTTATAGGTCTGGAAGAAATGAGGAGAGGTAGGGGTGGGTCATGAAAAGAATTAGAAGTATATTCCAAGCCATTTGCTTCAGGGCCTTCATATGCAGTTTCATATGGTGAAATATGATTAATCACTCTAGGGCTAGTCTCTTCAGGTGGAGGTTGGGTGGCTAACTCCTCAGGGCAGGCTGGAAGTGGGGCAGTATGTCCTCAGGGCAGACTATTACAGGGTTATCTAGAAGAGACTCAGCATGACCTAGTGTTTCAGCCTCTCCACTGACATTATTTTTAATCCATATGTCACCATCCCGTTTTTCAAGGTCCCACTCCTTTCCAATCAATGCCCTCACTTTAACGGCAGACACCATGCAACATTGAGATTTCAGTTTATGTTGTAAAGTTGCTACTCTAACGATAAGATTCTGAATCTGATTTTTTGAGAATCCAAGTCTACAGCTACAGGATATAAGATTTCCCTTCAGGACAGTCATAGAAACGTTTACATCTGTCAGAGGGCACGTAAGCTTCTCAATTGAAGCCTTAAGCCCATCCCTTTCACTCATTAATGTATACAGTGTATCTAACAATAACCAGCCAATATTTCTATACCTCCTATTTCCACAAAACTCCGTAAAGTTGTCAAAACATTATCCCCCAGAGCCTTGCTGCATACAAGTGAAGCATTAGAAGAAGCGAATGGTGATATTTTGGCTATCTTTTTTGCTAACTCACCCCATGGATTGGTAGTATCATTCTGATTATGGGAATTAGAGTCCTTAGTGCCTTTGAGTCCAGTCAGAGTAGAAAACCAATCGTAAAAACCCATTTTTAAGATTCTGTTTCTTAAGAACCACCCCACTCCTGGTACCAAGCTGTATTAGCTAGGGTTCTCTAGGGAAGCAGAATCAGTAGGAAATATCTGTAGATATAAAATTTATACGGGTGTCTCACATACCCATGGGAATGTAGAGTCCAAAATCTGTAGGGCAGGCAGTGAAGCTGACAACTCTGCTGAAGGGCCTGGGTGAACTCCACCAGAGTTCCTGCCAAAGCAGGAAGAAGACTGTCTCTTCTGAATCCCCCTAAAAGCCTCCCAGTGATTAGATTAAGCATCACTCATTGCAGAAGACACTCCCCTTGGCTGATTACAGATGCAATCAGCTGTGGATGCAGCCAATGTGATCATGATTTAATGCTATGAAATGTCCTTATAGCAACAGATAGGCCAGCACTTGCCCAACCAGACAAATGGGCACCACCACATGGCCAAGTTGACACATGAACCTGACCATGACAGTAGGTTGTTGGAAGTTTGATTGGTACTGTGTTAGATCTGTAGATCAATTTGGGCAGAATTAACATCTTAACTATATTTAGCTTTCCTATCCATAAGCAGGGAACATCTTCCCACCTATTTATATCTTCTTTGATTTCTTTTAGCAATTTTATGTAGTTTTCTGTGTACATGTCATCTACATCATTAGTTAAGTTCATTCCTAAGTACTTGACTTGCTATTTTGAGTGGAATTTTTTCCTTACCTGACTCCTCAGTTGGGTCATTGCTTGTGTATAGAAATGTTATTGATTTTTGCACCTTAATTTTATATCTGGCCACCTTGCTGAAATTGTTTATTAGCTCAAGTAACTGCTGTAGATTTCTCATGATCTTCCAAGTATAGTACTATGTCATCTGCAAATGAAAGTTTTACTTCTACTTTTCCAATTTGGATACCTTTTATTTCTTTGTCCTGCCTGATTGCTCTTGCTAGAACTTCTAGCACAATGTTGAACAGTAATGGTAACAGTGGGCATCCTTGTCTCATTCCTAATCTTAGGGGGATATCTTTCAGTCTCTCTCCATTCAGTACAATGGTGACCATCTGTTTTTCATATATCCCCTATATCACATTGAGGTAGTTACCTTTGATTCCTTTTTTGGAGTGTTTTTTATTAGAAAAGAATGTTGAATTTTGTTGAATGCTTTTTCACCATCCATCGAAATGATCATGTGATTTTTCCCTTTTGATTTGTTAATATGTTATATTACATTAATTGATTTTCTTGCATTGAACCATCCTTGCATTCCTGGTATAAACTCCACTTGGCCATGGTGTATAATTCTTTTAATGTGTTGTTGGATTCGATTTGCTAATATTTTGTTGAGAATTTTTGCATTTATATTCATTAGGGAGACTGGCCTGTAGTTTTCCTTTCTTATAGCGTCCTTACTGTGTTTTGGTATTAAAATGATAGTAGCTTCATAAAATGAGTTAGGTAGAGTTTCTTTTCCTCAATTTTTTGGAAAAGTTTGAGCAGGATTGGCATTTGTTCTTATTGGAATGATTGATAAAATTCCCCTGTGAAGCCATCTGGCCCTAGGCTTTTCTTTGCAGGAAGATTTTTGATGACTGATTGAATCTCTTTACTTGTGATTGGTTTGTTGAGATCTTCTATTTCTTCCTGAGTCAGTGTAGCTTGTTTGTGTGTTTCCAGGAATTTGTCCATTTCATCAAAGTTGTCTTGTTTGTTGGCATATAGTTGTTCATAGCATCCTCTTATGATTTCTTTTATTTCTTCAGGGTCTGTGGTAATGCACCCCTTCTCATTTCTGATTTTGTTTATTTGCATCCTTTCTTTTTTTTATTTGTCAGTCTTGCTAGTGGCCCATCAATTTTATTGATTTTCTCAAAGAGCAAACTTTTGGTTGTATTCATTCTTTCTATTATTCTTTTTTCTCCCATTCATTTTCTCTGCTTTAATCTTTATTATTTCTCTTCTTCTATTTGCTTAAGGGTTAGTTTGCTGTACTTTCTCAAGTTCCTCCAAGTGAGCAGTTAAGCCCTTGATTTAATGCCTATATTAAAAAATATCATTTTTTAATATAGGCATTTAGGGCAATAAATTCCTCTCTCATCACAGCCTTTGCCACATCCCATAAGTTCTGATAAGTTGTGTTCTCATTGTCATTCATCTCCAGATAGTTACTGATTTCTCTAGCAATTTCTTCCTTTACCCACTGGTTGTTTAAGAGTATGTTGTGTCATCTCTATATATTTGTGAATATACTTGTTCTTTGGTGGTTATTGAGATCCAGCAAAATTGTGATCAGAGAAAGTACTTTGAATAATATCACTGCTCTTAAATTTATAAAGACCTGTTTTGTGCCCCAGCATATGATCTATCTTGGAGAATGTTCCATGAGCCCTAGAGAAGAATGTATATCCTTGTGGTTTTGGGTGCAATGACCTATATATGTCTATTAGGTCTAATTCATTTATCAAGTTGTTTAACTTCTCTATTTCCTTGCTGATCATGTTATATCTATAGACAACAGTGGTGTATTTAAGTCTCCTTCTATTATTGTTGAAGCATCTATCACTCTCTTCAGTTTTACCAATGTCTGTCTGTCTCATGTACTTTGGAGCTCCCTGATTTGGAGCATAATCATTTATGATTGCTATATCTTCTTGATGAGTTGTCCTTTTAATTAATATGTAGTGTCCTTCTTTGTCTCTTATGATGTCTTTACATTTAAAGTCTATTTTGTCTGATATTAGTATAGCTACTCCTGCTTTCTTTTGGTTACAACTCGCGTGGAAAATCTTCTTCCATCCTTTCACTTTCAGTCTATTTGTAACCTTGGGCCTAAGATGAGTCCCTTGGAAACAGCATATAGTTGAATTATATTTCTTTTTTTTAATGGAGAAGTTGAATGTTTTATTGTTACTAAAGGGTTTCTTCTTTTTCTTCAAGGTTGTTGCTTCACAGTATGAAAATAGCACCAGCAGATATATGGTACTGTTCCTCACCTGACAGTGTGCAACTAACAGAAACTTACCTCCACTCCTGGTTATTTCCATCGAAAATATGATAGTATTTTGACCCAAATCCAGGAATTGATGTAAGTAAGTTACAGTATCTTGTAAGGCTTAAGGTAACAATGTTACCCATGCATTGCATAATTTTTACAAGTAGTTTTTACCTCGGATAATTTCATGAATTCTGAATATGATAACTAGATCCTAGTGTAAATCACTGAGTGTGTGAAAAAAATGCAAATTGTGTTTCTCTGCTATCATTAGAAAGTTAAGGAGTATTTTTTCAGACATATAGTTGGAATGAGTAGTTTCTGTTTTCCTATTGGTACTGTTAAAAAGTTGCTATTATAAATTTCTATCCACCAGCAATTTAAAATATTGCTGGGTAAGTTATTTCAGCTTAGTTTATTTAGGGGTTCCATTTTTACTCTTCAATGGATTTTACATATTACTCATATGCTTCTTCACTCATTAGTTCATCAAGTTCTGAAAGGTTACTCAGTGTCATCTTGATCAGCCAACCATTTTTGTAACAAGATTTGTTGACAAGTCCTGGATTTTTTGCAAGAATTTCATTAATTTCTGTTCCTTCTGATAGAGGAGAATAAAGTTCACTAGCAGCTTTTGCACTTTCCAAAGCACCAAACTCCTCTTGTTTGTTCAATTTTGTCCCAACCTCGGGAAGACTACAGTAAACAACATCTTCCAAAGCTTCCTGTGCAAAATTGCTGATTCCCACTGTTCCAGCACAATTTTCTGTTGTTATCCATTCATGTTTGTCTGTGAATTTCCACACCAAGAGCAGAGTGGGGCTGGTGAACAGCATCCGGATGGCGACTGCCCACAGTCCACTGGGCCAGCATGGGCAGGAGGTGGTGGGAGCAGAGGCCGTGCACAGGCTGTAGACGGCAGTCTGCATACTCCAGGCCACACACAACGCCATGTTTGCAGGAGTGCAGAGGGTCGGGGTGCAGTGAGTCAGATATCCAGCCAGCCTGGATTATATTTCTTAATCTATTCTGTCAACTTGTATCTTTTAATTGGTAAGTTTAGTCCATTAACATTCTTGAATCCACCATTTTATCTTTTTTATTTGTCAGGTCTATATATCCTTTTCCCTCCTTCTCTTTTTATCCTTTAAATTACTGGTACTCTTCAATTCTGTGCCTTCCTCCAGACTTCCCTCTTCTGCCTTTTTTTTTCAACTGGAAGAGCTATCTTTAGTATTTCTTGTAGCGCTGTTCTCTTGTTGACAAATTCTTTCAGGATTTGTTTCAGGACAAATTCTTTCAGGATTTGTTTGTGAAAATTTTAATCTCTTTCTCAGTTTTGTAGTACAATTTAGCTGGGTACAGAATTCTTAGCTGGAAGTCTTTCTCTTTCAGGATCTTAAATATATCATACCACTGCCTTCTCACCTCCATGGTGCCAGTTTAGTAGTCTGAACTCAGTCTTATGTGGTTTCCCTTGTATGTAGTAGATTGTTTTTCTCTTGCTGCTTTCAGAGTTTTCTGCTTCTCTTCAACATTTGACAGACTGATTAGTATGTGTCTTGGTGAAGGCCTATTTGGATTTATTCTGTTTAGAGTTCTTTGGGCTTCTTTGACTTGTATATTTATGTCCTTTATAAAGGTGGGAAGTTTTCCCCCATTTTATCCTCAGTTACTCTTCCTAGCCCTTTACTCTTCTTTTCTCCTTCTTGGACACCAGTGATTTTTATATTTGTGTGCTTTGTTTTGTCCATCATTTCCCTGAGATCCAATTCAAATTTTTCCATCTTTTTTGCCATTTGCTGGTTTGAGTGTTCAGAATCAGTTATCCTGTCCTCTAGTTTGCTTATTCTTTCTTCTATCTCTTCAAATCTACTGTTGTGTGTCTCTAGCATATTTTTTATTTAGTTGACAGACTGTTTAATCTCTGTGATATCTGCTATTTTTCTATTCATTCTTTCAAATTCCTTTTTATGGTCTTCTACTGTCTTCTTGATCTTCCTCATGTCATTAGCCATCCCACTTATTTTATTTAGTAGAGTTATAGGAACATCTTTGATTACTTTTTCCAATGTCTGTGTCTCCTCCCATATTTTAACTTGATCATTAGGCTGGGCTATATCTGTTTGCATTTTGATATGCTTAGTGATCTTCTGTTGTTTTTGTTGCATGTAAATATCTTGATTGATTTACTTTGGAAGTTGATTTCCTTCAGTAGTCTAAAGTCATGTGTTTGTAGGATGGATGTGTAGCAAGATGCAGGGTATGAGGTGGGGCACAAAAGTGCAGTGATGCATATAGGTGAAGGTTCAGGATGTTATGCTGGTGTTTGTGAATGTAGGCACCCAGCAGCCAGGGAGGAAGTACCTGTGCAGGTGCACAGGTCTGGGGGGCAAACCTGGTGTGCACTGGCCTAGGGCATGGGTCCCTTTGTGTGCATGTGCAGTGCTATGGCAGCTGATCAGCATTAAACCTGAATGGGCTGTGGGTGGATGTGACTCAGCTGCACAGGTCAGCACTTTCCCTCATTTTTACCTGTATATTTATCTATAAAATTCCCAATTTTATCATAAATTTCATGCATGTACCTAAAAATTCTAGTTTGTCACCTTTATAATCAGTTCACTCCCTGCTTTTGAATTGTTAACACCTAAAAGTAAAAAATGGTGTAGCAAACTGTATGGCATTTATATTGATGTAGTAAAAATGTCTTTGAAAAGTAAGAGAATAGAAAACAATAGTGAAAAATCAAGAAAACAAGAAGTTGGTTCTTTGAGAAAATCAATAAAATCATCGAATCCTTAACTAAGCTGACAGAAAAGAGAGGGTATGGAAATAAATAAAATCAGAAATGGGACAGGGGACATACCTATGATCCTTCAGAAATAAAGGAGATATGAGAGGATACTATGAGAAACTGTGCTGGTTTGAAATATTATGTACGTCAGTAAAGCCAGGTTTTAAACCTGATCCAATCTTATAGGGGCAGCCATTACTTTTAATCCTAATTCAACATGGTAGGCTGGAAATTTTTTTATTAGATTATCTCCATGGAGATGTGAAATGCCCAATTGTGGGTGTGACCTTTAATTAGATGGAGATGTGACTCCATTCTAGGTGGGTCTTATTAGTTTACTGGAATCCTTTAAAAGAGGAAACTTTTTGGAGAGAGTCAGAAATGACCGAAGCCTCAAAGCTGACAGAGAAAGCAGATGTAGACACTTAGAGAACAGTTGCTTCAGAGAATAGAGACACAGATGTTTGGAGATGCTTGTCACCCAGCAGACATCACCATAAGGTGTTAAACAAGCTAGAACCTGGGGAGAGCCAAGGGAAGCCAAGAGATGAATGCACTGGAGAAGCAAAATGAGGAACTGTTCCCACAGGAACAGAGGCAGAAAGCTTTGGAGCCCAGGAGCAAGGGAACAGCAGATGCCAGCCATGTGACTTCCCATCTGACACAGGTTTTCTGACCCATCAACCTTACTTGAAGTAAGGTATCTTTTCCTGGATTTCTTACTCTGGACACTTTAGGTGCTTAGACCTATAAACTTGTAACTTATTAAATTCCCCTTTGCAGAGCCATTCTATTTCTGGTATATCACATTCTTGTAGCTGGCAAATTAACACAGCAATTATATGCTAATAAATTAGACAATGTAGATGAAATGGTCAACTTCCTAGAAAAGCATGAACAACCAACACTGACTCAAGAAGAAACAGATGACCTTCACAAACTAATCACAAGTAAAGAGATTGAATCAGCCATCAAGAAGCCCCCAAACAAGGAAAGTCTAGCAGCAGATGGTTTCACATGTGAATTCTACCAAGCATTCAAGAAAGAATTAGTGCCAATTCCACTGAAACTCTTCAAAAAAATTGAAGAGGAGGCAGATACCTAACTTATTCTATGAAGCCAGCATCACCCTAATACCAAAGCCTAGACAAAAGATACTACAAGAAAAAGAAAATTACTGGTCAATCTTTTTAGTGAATGTTGATGCAGAAATTCTCAATAGAATACTCATAAATTGAATCCAGCAGCACATTAAAAGAATTATACACCATGACGAGGTGGGATTTATTCCAGGTATGTAAGGCTGGTTCAACACAAGCAAATCAATTAAGGTAATACACTACATCAATAAATCAAAGTAGAAAAACCACATGATCATCTTGATCAGTGCAGAAAAGGCATTTGACAAAATTCAACATCCTTTCTTGATGAAAATACTTCAAAGCATAGGAATAGAAGGGAACTTCCTCAACATGATAAAAAGGAATATATGAAAAACCCACAGCTAACATCATACTCAATGGGGAAAGACTGAAAACCTTCCCCCTAAGATAAGGAGCAAGATAAAGATGTCCACT
The DNA here is from genome assembly GCA_004026745.1 of Myrmecophaga tridactyla. NCBI lineage: Eukaryota > Metazoa > Chordata > Mammalia > Pilosa > Myrmecophagidae > Myrmecophaga > Myrmecophaga tridactyla. Next base: position 71,076 of record PVIY010008512.1, read on the forward strand.
GTCACCATTATTACTCAACATTGTGCTGAAAGTTCTAGCTAGGGCAATAGACAAGAAAAAGAAATAAAAGGCATCCAGATTGGAAAGGAAGAAGTAAAACACTCACTGTTTGCAGATGACATGATATTATATGTTGAAAATCCTGAAAAATCTACAGGAAAATTACTAGAGATAATAAATGAGTATGGTAAAGTGGCAGGGTACAAGGTCAACATACAAAATCCAGTAGTGTTTCTATACACTAGAAATGAGCAATCTGAGGAGTAAACTAAGAAAAACATTCCATTTACAGCAGCAGCCAAAAGAATAAAATATTTAGTAATAAATTTAACCAAGGACACAAAGACCTATACACTGAAAACCATAAGATATTGCTAAAAGAAGTAAAAAAAGACCAGAATACATGGAAGTGCATACCATGCTCATGGATTGGAAAACTAAATATAGTTAAGATGTCAGTTCTACCTAAATTGATTAATAGAGTCAATACAATACTTATTAATATCCCAACCCCTTATTTTGCAGAAAGAGAAAAACTAATAACCAAATTTATTTGGAAATGTAGGTGCCCAAATATCTAAAAATATCTTGAGAAAGAGGAATGAAGTGGATGTCTCACACTACCTGTCTTTAAAGCATACTACAAAGCGACAGTGGACAAAACAGCATGGTGCTGGTATGTTTGAAAATATGTACCCCGGAAAATCCATGTTTTAGTCCTGATCCAATTTTGTGGGGCCAGACCTATTGTTAAAGGTAGAAACCTTTGATTATATTGTTTCCATGGAGATTGACCCACTCAATTGTGAATGTGTCCCTTTGTGTAGTTTACATGGAGATGTGACACACCCAATGGTGGGTGTAATCTTTTGATTATATGGAGATGTGACTCTGCCCATTTATGGTGGGTCTTGATGAGTATACTGAAGTCCTTTAGAAGGGGAAACATTTTGGAGAAATCTCAGAAGCAGATGCTTGGAGAACAGTTGCTTCAGAGCCAACACAGAGATGTTTGGAGATGCTTGGAGTGCTGACAGAGAGAGATGATCCTAGAAATGGACATTTGCAAATGCATAGCCCAGCAGATGTCATCATTTGCCTTCCCATGAGATGCTAAGCAAGCCAGAATCCAGATTTATGTCCCAGAGAACCTAAGTAAAGGCCCATAGATGCTTAAAGAGGAAACCACTAGCATCAGAAACTGGAAGCACTGAAACCATGAACAAGGACTAGCAGATGCTAGCCACATGCCTTCCGATATGACCAACATTGGTCTTCCTTGCATCAAGGTATCTTTACCTGGATACCATAGTTTGGACATTTTTATGACCTTAGAACTGTAAACTTGGAACTTACTAAATTCCATTTATAAAAGCTAAACCATTTCTGGTATATGCATTTGCAGCAGCATTAACAAACTAATACAGGCAAGGTGCCACAAATAGCAAAAAATATCTTGAGAAGGAGAAATGAAGTGACTTTACCTGACATTAAAGAATCCTACAAAGTTACAGTGGTCAAAATGGCATGATACTGGCCAATGGAATAAAATTCAGTGTTCAAATATAAACTCTCTAATCTATGGATACATGATCTTTGATAAGGCAGTTCAGCCAACCCAACTGGAACAAAGCAGCCTCTTCAATAAATTTTGTTGAGACAACTAGATATACATATCCAAAAGAAAGAAAGAGGTCCCATATATCATACCCTATAAAAAAACTAACTCATAATGGATCAAAGATCTAAACATTACAGCTAAGACCATAAAACTTTTAGAAGAAAATATAGAGATATATCTTATAAATCTGGTGATGGGGTGGATTCCTAAACCTTACACCCAAAGCACAAACAATAAAAAAAGAAATAGATAAATGGGATCTCCTTAAAATTAAGCACTTTTGTGCATCAAACAACTTTGTCAAGAAAGTGAAAATGCAGCTTATACATTGGGAGACAATATTTGGAAGCCACATATCAGATAAGGGTTTAATGTCTCAAATATATAAAGAGATTCTATACCTCAACAACAAAAAGACAAACATTCCAATTAAAAAATGAGCAAGGGTGCATGAGTGGTTCAATGGTAGAATGCTTGCCTTCCATGCTGGAGACCTGGGTTTGATTCCCAGACCATGTGCCTAAAGAAGAAAAAAAAAAGAAAAAGACCAAAAGACAAAGATGGACACTCTTCAGAAGAGGAAAAACAAATGGCTGAAACAGACATGAAGAAATGTTCAATTTCACTGGCTGTTAGGGAAAAGCAAATCAGAACCACAATGAGAAGGGCAGTGCAAAGGTAGCTCAGTGGTAGAATTCTTGCCTGAGATGCCAGAGACCTGGGTTTGATTTCTGGACCCTGCCCATGCCAAACAAACAAACAAAGAATCAAAAAACCCCACAATGAGATATCACCTTACAGCCACTAGAATAACCATTATCAAAAGAAAAAACAGGAAACAGGTGCTGAAGAGGATGTGGAGAAAGAGGCATACTTATCCATTGTTGGTGAGACTGTAGAATGATGCATCCAGTAAGGAAGCTAAGTATAGAATTGTGGTATGATCCAACAATCCCCTTATTAGGTATATATTCAGAGGAACTGAAGGCAAAGACATAAATAGGCATTTGCACTCTGATGCTTATAATAGCATTACTAACAATTGCCAAGAAATGGAAACAGCCCAAATGTCCATCAATGGTACATGGTTAAACTGTGGTGTATACATATATGGAATATTATGCAGCTGTAAGACAAAATAAAGTAATGGAGAATTGAACAACATGTGTGAAACTTGAGAACATTATGTTGAATAAAATTAGGGTCAGGGTCAGTGTTCAGGGTTTTGAGTCAGGGCCAGGGTTAAGGGTTTAGAATCAGGGTCAGGGGTTAGGGTCAGTGTTGGAGTTAGGGGTCAGCATCAAGATTGGGGGTCAGCGTTGGGGTTGTGGGTCAGAGTCAGGGGTAGAGGGGGTTGGGATTGAGGATAGATTGGGGTTTGGGTTGGGGTTAGGGTCAGAGTCAGGGCTAGGGTTTAGGGTTAGGTTTTAGGGTGATGGTGAGGGTTGGCATTGGAGTTGGTTTTAGTATTGGAGTTAGGGTTAGGGTTATGGTTTGAGTTAGTGTTAGGGGTTAAAGGTTAGGGTTAGAGTTAGGGTCAGGGTAGGGTTTTGAGTTTAGGGTTGGCATTGGAGTTGGTGTTTGGGTTGGAGTTAGGGTTGGGGTCATGGTTAGGATTATTATTAGGGGTTTGAGTTAGGATTAGGGTTAGGGCTTTGGGTTTAGGGTTAAGTGTTAGAGTTTAGGGGTAGGGTTAGGCTTAGGGTTGCTGTCTTTTTGAGAACTGCTCTAAATGGCCCCAATGATTCAAAACTAAGAGGCTCAGAGCTTTGGTTCCTCATTTATACCTTAAAACACCAGGAATCTCTCTTTGGAGATGGCAAAGGCCCTTGTGGCCTAGTCCTTGATCTTAGGGCAGTGCACTTCATGAATTACTGCAGGGCAGGATGATGCATGATTCCTGGAGGGATCCACAGGTCAGACCCCACCTGACCCTGACCTGATCCCGAACTGGTTCCTTTCTCCTTCTTTTACATATATAAAAAAATATATATATTTGTAAATAACAAATATGCAAACATTCTTGACATGGTTACAATCAATGGCTCACAATATCTTCACATATATGTGTATTCATCACCATGATAATTTTTTTTGAACATTTGCATCTCTCCAGCAAAAGAAAGAGAAAAGAAAACTCATACATGCCATACCTTTACCCCTCCCTCTCATTGACCACTAGTATTTCAATCTACTCAATTTATTTTAGCCACTGTTCCCCCTATTATTTATTTATTCCTTATCCATATTTTTTACTCATCTGCCCATACCATAGATAGAAGGAGCATCAGACACACGCTTTTCACAATCACAAAGTCACATTGCAAAATCTATATCATTATACAATCATCTTCAAGAAACACAGCTACTGGAACACAGCTCTACAGTTTCAGGTACTTCTTTCAAATTTAAAAGGGGATATCTATATTATGCATAAGAATAACCTCCAGGATAACCCCTTGACTCTGTTTGAAATCTCTCAGCCACTGACACTTTATTTTGTCTCATTTCTCTCTTTCCTCTTTTGGTTGAGAAGGTTTTCTCAAACCCTTCTCCTTCTTGATGGGTCATTCCTCCTTATATCAGGGGATTGATTTTCTTCCTGTTTAAATTTCCCCAGTGGGATGTTCTTGGAGCTGACTCAGCTTTCTTTGGCTTGGAGTTCCTGTGCTATATCTTTCCCCATTCTTCTGTATGTGTGCATGCACACTCTGCCTAACATTCATGCAGCCTTTATCTGTTTTGTTTGTTTTCATTTATACTGCTCATGTCCAGATTTTTACTTAGAGTATTTAATTGCTTTGCATTTCATGCAATCGCTCTCTCTCTCTCTTTCTCTCTTTCTCCCTCCCTCCCTCCCTCCCCCTCTCTCTTTCATTTCTTTCTTTCTTTTCTTTTTAAATAAAGGATTCCATTTCTTTCTCTAATAGGAATTTCCAATATTTCATGATTGTGTGAGTGTGTGCATGTGTGTGTCTGTGTGAATGTTGGTTGTGAAAGCTGGGTTAGAGTTAGTGTTATGTTAAGGGGTAGGGTAAGTGTCAGAGTCAAGGTCTGGTTTAGGGATTAGGGGTTAGGGTCAGGGTTAAGTTAAGCATTATTCTTAAGGGCTAGTGTTAGGTTTAGGTTAGGGTTAGGGGTTAGTGTTACAGGTTAGGGTTAGGCTTAGGTTTGGGGTAATGTTAGGGTTAGGTTTAGCGATAGTGTTAGGGTTTAGGGTTTAGGATTACTGGTTAGGGCTAGGGTTAGGGTTAGGTGTTAGTGTTGTTAAGTTTAGGATTAGGGTGAACCGTTTAAAGTAGGATTAGAATTAGGGCTAGGAGTTAGAGGTTATGGTTAGGGTTAATTTTAGTTCTAGGGCCCATGGTTTAGGGTTAAGTGTTAGAGATGTTAGGATTAGGGTTAGTGTTTAGAGTTTGTGTTTTTTGGTTAGAGGTTAAGGTTAGGGTTAAGGTCTTTGAGAACTACTGTAAATGGTTCCAGTGATTTAAAACTAAGAGGCTCCAGGGCATCTGGTTCCAGGTTTATAGTGCAAAAACAGTAGGAATCTTTCTTTGATAGCAGCAGTAGTCCTTGTGGCCTAGTCTTTGATCTTAGGGTGGTATTCTTCATGAATTTTTGCAGGGCAGGATGGCATATGGCCTCCTGGAGGGTCCCATGGGCCAGACCAGGAAGACCCCACCGGACCCCGACACGACCCCAACCCGGCTCCCTTCTCTTTCTTGATGGTCCATCCCTCCTTATATTAGGGGATTGATTTTCTTCCTGTTTAAGTCTCCCTGGTGGGATGTTCCTGGGTCTGCCTCAGCTTTCTTTGGCTTCATGTTTCCATGCTATATCTTTGCCCATCTTTGTGTGTGTGTGTGTGTGTGTGTGTGTGTGTGTGTGTGTGTGTGTGTGTGCATATGCTCCCTGCCCAACATTCGAGCCACCTTATCTGTTTTTGTTTGTTTTCACTTATTTCTGCTCATGCCCAGGATT
>PVIY010008513.1:0-76647 GCA_004026745.1 Myrmecophaga tridactyla
TCTGAAGTCAAGAAGCCTCGGGCAAGGAGAGCAGACCCACCCAAGCCCGTGGAGAGGGTGAGTTTGCCCCAAAGGCAGAGAATGGGCCTTCCACCTCGTTGCAGTGGAAGAGTCATGCCGCCTCAGGCCTTGGAGAAGGTGAAGCACATTCCTTGGGGTTTGGGGAGAGCCTGGCTGCCACCACATGGAGGGGTTGAGCATGTGCCCTGGAGATGGCAGAGAGCCCGGGTGAGGCCCCAATGCTTGGAGAGGGTGGAGCTGAGAGAAAGGTGGTCTTCCCAATATCCCCCAAGGTTGCATTCAGAGAGAGGCAGGCATAGGCATTTGGAAAGGGTGGGACTGCCACTTTCTAAAGCCCTGAGGATAAATGACTCTCAGACTTTGAAATCTAATGAACTTTGCCCTGCAGGTTTTTGAAACTGTATGGGTCTAGTGACCCCTGTGTTCCTTCTTCCCTATGGAAATGTGTCTATGTATCCTATGAATGTTCCTCCTTTGTATGTTGGCAGCAAATAACTTGTTATGAGTTTTCTAAGGTCCAGAGCAAATGAAGAGAATTTTGCCTTAGGAAAGACCATGCCTGTAACTGATTTGATGAGATTTTATACTGTCTCTAATTTGATACTTTGTTTTATTGCTACTAAAAGGTTTAAGGTTTCTGATATTGTTATGAAATTAATGTATTTTGTATATGGGAAAAACATGTCTTTTTTAGGGGCCAGAGGGTGGAATGTGCTGGTTTGAAAGGAAGTATGCCCCCTAAGAAAAGCCATGTTTTAATATAAGTCCCATTTCATAAGGGTAGAATAATCCCTATTCAATACTGTAATGAGATCATCTCCCTGGTTGATGTGATTTAGTCAAGAGTGGTTGTTAAACTGGATTAGGTGATGACATGTCTCCACCCATTTGAGTGGGTCTTGATTAGTTTCTGAAGTCCTATAAAAGAGGAAACATTTTGGAGAGAGAGATTCAGAGAGAGCAGAACGATGTAGCCATGAGATACAGCGAGTCCACGAGCCAGCGACCTCTGGAGATGAAGAAGGAAAACGCCTCCCGGGGAGCTTCATGAAACAGGAAGCCAGGAGAGTAAGCTAGCAGATGACGCCGTGTTTGCCACGTGTCCTTCCAGCTGAGAGAGAAGCCCTGACTGTGTTCGCCATGTGCTTTCTCATTTGAGAGAGAAACCCTGAACTTCATCGGCCTTCTTGAACCAAGGTATCTTTCCCTGGATGCCTTTGATTGGACATTTCTTTAGACTTGTTTTAATTGGGACATTTTCTTGGCCTTAGAACTGTAAACTAGCAACTCATTAAATTTCCCTTTTAAAAGCCATTCCATTTCAGGTATATTGCATTCCAGCAGCTACCAAACTAGAACAATGTTTTTTTGTTAATTTTTTTTAATTAATAAAAAAAGTTTAAAAAAAAAATTGAGGGAGAGTTTTAAATACTCTCAAACAGAAACTGACAGAGTTTGTGACTAAAAGATCAGTTCTACCAGAAATACTAAAAGGGAGCACTACAGGCACACAGGAAAAGACAGGAGAGAGGGGTCTGGAGAAGAGTGTAGAAATGAAGACTATCAGTAAGGGTAAAAAGAGAAAAAAACTTAGCTATGACATATAGAATCCAAGAAACAGAATGGTAGAAGTACTGCCTTTATAGTAATAACATTAAATATTAATAGATTAACTCCCTAATCAAAATAAATAGATTGGCAGAAAGGGTTGACCCAAGGACAAAAACAGATTCAAAGTAAAAGACTGGAAAAAGATATTTCACTACAAGCAACAAACAGAAAGGAACAGGGATAGCAATATTAATATCTGACAAACTAGACTTCAAATGTAAAACAATTAAAAAAGAGACAAAGGACACTATGTATTAATAAAAGGAACAATTCAACAAGAAAACACAACAATTATAAATATTTATGCAACAAGCCAGAGCACACCAAAATACATGAGGCAGACACTGACAACACCAAAGGGAGAAGTAGATAATTCTTTAATAGTCAGAAAATTCAATACACCACTCTCATCAATGGATAGAACGTTTAGATAGAGGATCAATAAGGGAACAGATTTTGAATAATACAATAAATGAACTAGACTTAACAGACACTTACAGAACATTACACCCACAAAGCAGAATATACACTGTTCTCAAGAGCTCATGGGTCATTCTCCAGAACAGACCACATGTTGGGTCACAAAGCAAGTCTCAATAAATCTAAAAAGATTGAAATTATACAAAACACTTCCTCAGATCATAATGGAATGAAGTTGGAAATCAATAACAGGCAAAGAGTCAGAAAATGCACAAATACATGGAGTCTAAACAGTACACTCTTAAACTACCAATGGGTCAAGGAAGAAACTACAAGAGAAATCAGTAAATAGCTCGAGGCAAATGAAAATGAAAACACAACACAACAAAACTTATGGGATGAAACAAGGGCTATGTTGAGAGGGAAATTTATTGCCCCTAAATGCCTATATTTCTGTGATTCTGAGCAGGAATCACAGGAATAACTGTTCACCTAGAAGAACTAGAGAAAGAACAGCAAACTAACTCTAAAACAAACAGAGGAAAAGAAATAACAAAGATTAGAGCAAAAATAAATGAAATTGAGACCATGAAAACAATAGAGAGTATAAACAAAACCAGAAGTTGGTTCTTTGAGAAACTGATGGACCCTTAGCTGGGCTGACAAAAAAAAGAGGATGTAAATAAATCAGAAATTGGAGAGGGGACACACCTAATGACTCCTCAGAAATAAAGGAGATAATAGAAGGGTACTACGATGAGCAACTATATTCTAATAAATACACAACATAGACTTATTTCCTAGAAAACTTCCTAGAAAAGCATGAACAACCAACACTGACTCAAGAAAAAAATAAGATTACCTCAACAAACCAAACACAAGTAAAGGGATCAAATCAGTCATCAAGTAGCACCCAAAAAACAAAAGCCAGGACCAGATGGCTTCACATGTGAATTCTACAAATCATTCAAGAAAGAATTAGTACCAATCCTACTCAAACTCTTCAATAAAACTGAAGATGAGGGAAAGCTACCTAACTCATTCTATGAAGTCAACATCACCCTAATATCAAAGCCAGACAAAGATACAACAAGAAAAGGAAATTACAGACTAATGTCCTTAATGAATATTCAGCAGCACATTAAAAGAATTATACACCATGATCCACTGGGATTTATTCCAGGTATGCAAGGTTCAACATAAGAAATTCAATTAAAGTAATAAACACATCAATAAATCGAAGCAGAAAAACCACATGGTCATCTTGGTTGATGCAGAAAAGGCATTTGACAAAATTCAACATCTTTTTCTGATAAAAACGCTTCAAAGGATAGGACAGAAGGGAACTTCTTCAACATGATAAAGGGAATATATGAAAAACTCACAGCTAACATCATCCTCAATGGGGAAAGACTGAAAGCTTTTCCTCTGAGAACAGGAACAAGATAAGGAAGCCCACTGTCACCAATGTTATTCAACATTGTGCTGGAAGTATTAGAAAGAGCAATTAGATAAGGAAAAAAAAAAAGCATCCAATTTGGAAAGGTAGAAGTAAAACTTTAACTGCAGATGACATGACAACTATCTGTCAAAAATCATGAAAAATCTACAGCAAAGCTACAAGAGCGAATAAATAAGTATGGCAAAGTAGCAGGGTACAAGACCAACACAAAAAATCAGTAGTGTTTCTATACACAAGTAATGAGCAATCTAAGGAGGAAATTAAGAAAAAAATTCATTTACAATAGTAACCAAAAAGAATCAAATATTTAGGAATAAATTTAACCAAGGTCTGGGATGCGAGGGTAGTTCAGTGGTAGAATTCTTACCTGCCATGCGGGTGATCCATGTTCAATTTCCAGCCCATGCACTTTCCAAATAAAAAAACCAACCAAGAAAAGCAAGCAAAAATTCAACAAATAGTGCTACAATAACAGGATACTCACACAGAAAAAGAATGAAATGTGATCCCCTGCCATACAGTATACAAAAAAAAAAAAAAACAAAAAACCCAAGGCCAGAAAAGATCTATACACAGAAAACTACAAGAAATTTCTAAAATAAATCAAAGACCACCTAAATAAACAGAGGATATATTGTGTTCATGGAATGGAAGACTAAATATAGTTAAGATGTCAATCCCACCCAAATTGATTTATAGATTCAATGTAAAACCAGTTAAAATCCCAACAACTTATTTTGTAGAAATGGAAAAACCAATAACCAAATTCATTTGGAATGGCAGGGTGCACCGAAGAGTTAAAAATATCTTGAGAAAGAGGAATTAACCGCATAGGAATCACACTATCTGACTTTAAAGATATTACAAAGCTATAGTGGTCAAAACAGCTGGTACTGGCATAAAGATAGATATACTGATCAAAATAACTTAACTGAGTGTTCAGAAATAGACCTCTCATCTATGGACAACTGATCTTTGATAAAGCAGTCAAGCCAATTCAACTGGGACAGAGCAGCCTCACCAATAAATGGTGTTTGGAGAACTGGATATCCATATCCAAAAGAATGAAAGAGAATCTCACACCTTCTAATTAACTGAGAATGGATCAAAGACCTAACTAAACATTAGACTAAGACCATAAAACTTGTAAAGAAAATGTAGGAAAATACCTTATAGATCTTGTGATAGGAGGTGGTTTCCTAGACCATACACCCAAAGTGAGAACAATGAAAACATAGATAAATGGGATCTTCTCAATTTTAAACACTTTTGTGCATCAAAGGACACTGTCAGGAAAGTAAAAAGGCAGCCTATGCAATGGGAAACAATATATGGAAACCATATGTCAGATAACAGTTTATTATCCAGAAAATATAAAGAGATTCTATAACTTAACAAAAAGACAAAGAACCCAATTAAAAAATTGGCAAAAGACATGGACAGAGATTTTTCAGAAGAGGAAATACAAATGGCTCAGAAACATATGAAAAGGTGCTCAACCTCTGCGGCTATTAGGGAAAATGCAAATCAAAACCAGAATACAGTATCAGCTCACACTGAAGAGAATGGCCACTATCAAAAAAAAAAAAAAAAAAAGTGGAAGATGTGGAGAAAGAGGCACACTTATTCACTGTTGGTTGGGACTACAGAACAGTACAACCGCTCTGGAAGGCAGTTTGGCGATTCCTCAGAAAGCCAGTTATAGAATTGCCATATGATACAGCAATCCCATTACTAGGTACATATTCGGAGGAGCTGAAGGCAAGGACAAAGACAGACATTTTCATACTGATATTTATGGTGGCATTATTCATGATTGCCAAAAGATGGAAACAGTTCAAATGTCCATCAATGGGTGAGTGGATAAACAGACTGTGGTATACACATACAATGGAATATTATGCAGCTGTAAGAGAGAATAAAGTTAAGAAGCATGTAATAAAGTGAATGAACCCTGAGGACATTATTCTGAGTGAAATTAGCCAGAAACCAAAGGACAAATTACTGTATGGTCTCACTAATATGAATTAATATTAATGAGTGAACTTTAAGAGTTAAAGTTAAGAACACAGGCTATCAAGAGACAAAAAGAAAGTAGGGATTGGGCATTTGAGGCTGAAGTAGTACAGAATGTTCAACAGGACTGATTGTAAAGATTCAGAGATGGACAGCACAATATTACCTGATGATACCACAATATTTAAGCATATTGAATGAAAATGATTCACTCAATATACTTAAATATATATTGTTAGTATGGCTGAAGGAGGAAGGTCGGGGGCATGTATGACTGCCAGAAAGACAGAGGATAAGGGGCGATGCGTACAGTGGATAACTATGATGATTAAATGTACAAATATAGGAATGTTTCTATATGAGAGAGAACAAATAAGTGTCAACATGCAAGGTATTAAAAATGGTGTGGTATTGGGGGGATGGAATACAATCAATGCAAACTACAGTCTATAGTTAACTGTAACATTGTAATATGCTTCCATTGAATGTAACAAAGGCAATTATGCCAATGCTAAATGTCTTGCAGGAAATAAGGGAGAGGGGCTTTTTTGCAGAAAAATGGAAATGTCCTCAGATAGGTTGTGGTGGTGAAGGTATGGCAATGTGATTATACCAGGAACCACTGATTTTTTTACTTAGGTTGGATTGTATGATGTGGGAATAAAACTGTTTAAAAATTAACAGAGAGATACAAGTGTTGGAAAAATATATGGAGAGAGAGAGCTGTACCTATTCACAGCTAAAAGGTAAGCAGAATGGTGAAGTTCCTCTGGAGGGCAAGGTGGTAGATCTATAGGAGGCTAGGGGTGGCACTGCCGTATGATCCTTCAACCTCATAGGCGTACATTTGGAGGAATTGAGAGCAAGGACAAGAATGTACTGCTGCACACTGAAGTTTATGATGAGTGTTTGCATTTTGCCATGGATGGAGGTGGCCTATGGGTATATCAACTAAGGAATTGAAGGGGAAACTGTGGTATACACATACCATGGACTACTGAGTAGGTGAAAGAAGAAATGAAGTTGTGCGGAATGCAACTACGTGAATGAACCTTAAGGACAGTACCCTGAATAAAAGTCAGAAACTAAAAGACAAATATTATAATGCCTCACAAACATGAACTAAATATAATGTGCAAATTCTGAGAATCAAATTTGTGAGCACAGGTTATCAGGGGAAGGCCAATTGTAAAGGTTCCTAGATTGTAAGCTCTTTTAACAATCACATCTATTCCGGAATTGTAAAGGTCATTTTTACACTCTGAGATGCTGAACTCTATGTGCATAACCTGGTCATCCCCTGGAACTTCAGGTATTTGTGTGACACCTGAGACTCAGAGCTAGAATTCTGCTGCTATGAAAGTCAGTATTACCCTATACAGCAACGTAAAAAACCCTGAAAAAGTCATCAGATTTCAATTAGAGATATGAATGAAGCTGATCCAAGTAGGATTAAGGTAGATCAGACTGAAGGATAAAGGATGATACTGATTGTATTTTAAAACTTCAATTTTGGTGTGAGACCAAAGGGAGAGATATTTATTTGGTGCAAATTTTATATTTTTGGTATCATGCTATCCAATTAACTTGTATGGTAAGCTTATGTACACACTGTAATTACATGGAACCTTGACTAGAGAGTGAGATCTCTTTGGTTTGTACAGGTTAGTGGGATGCCCCAGTATATCCCAGAGTAAAGTATTTGCAAAGTCCCCTTGAGGTATTGGGGGAAAAGGTGGCAATATTAAACTTCCTCATCTGGGGAAGACCTATTATTCTTGCAAGCACTGGGGACAGCCAATTTGATGGTCCAGGCCCTCGATCTTGGGGCTTGCCCTTGTAAAAAATATTCCTGCAAAGGAAAAGCTAAGTCTACTTATGATTATGTCTAAGAGTCACCCCCCAGAGAACCTCTCTGGTTGCTCAGATGTGGCCTCTCTATCTAAGCCAACTCTGTAGGTAAACTCACTGCCCTCCTCACTACATGGGACATGACTCTCAAGAGTGTAAATCTCCCTGGCATTGTGGGCACGACCCTCAGAGATGAACCTGGCCCTGGCAGTGTGGGATTGAGAAAGACTTCTTGACCAAAAGGGGGAAGAGAAATGAAACAACATAAAGTTTCAGTGGCTGAGAGACTTCAGAAAGAGTTGAGAGGTCATTCTAAAGGTTACTCTTATGAAGTATACAGATATTCCCTTTCAGTTTTTGGTGTACTGGAGTAGCTAGAGGGAAATACCTGAAACTGTTGAACTCTAATCCATTAGCCCTGATTCTTGAAGATGACTGAATAACTATAGAGCTTTTAAGGTGTGACCATGTGACTCTGAAAACCTTGTGACTGATACTCCCTTTATCCAGTGTATGGACATATAAGGAAAAAAAAAAGACAATAAATAAATAAATAATAGGGGTGGTAGGGGGATGGGCTGTTATAAGTATTCTTTTTTTATTTTTAATTTTTATTCTTATTTTTACATTTCTGGAGTAATGAAAATGTTCAAAAATCAACTATGATGATGAATGCACAGGTATATGATGATACTGTGAAATGGGATGTGAATATATAATATATCTCAATAAAACTGCATTAAAACAAAAAGAAAAAGAAAGAGTTTTGATAAATTTTGCCTTTGGGAAAAAGCAAGAATAAAGATAATCTACTCCATTCATTTTTTCAAACCTCAACCCCAGTATCTTTTCAAAGGCTTTCCAAACCCCTCAATACTACAAACTATGTCATCAGGATTCACAGAAGCTCATTTATTTTATACCACCAGTTTTGTACTTTATTACTCTAACTCTTTAAGCTGGCAGAAACTATCACACTATACATCACCAATGGAACAATCACAGCACTAAAGATATAAGAACTCAAACAGTTATTTAAATTAATTAGCATGAATTAATCAGTACTAAGCCTTCAGAATAGTTAAAAACATGGAACAATGAGTAAAATCAACATGAACTTAAATTTTATAACATAAATAACATTCTTACATCAAGATCTAAAGAAAATTTGAAAAACTGAGAATCTAAGTTTACCTGTCTTTCAGTAAATGAACAAAATATTAAACTGAAAAATTCAATTAAGTCAACTATATAATGCAACTTACAGTAAGGAAACGATTAAGATCAGGAAAGTCAAAAACATTGGCAATTTCAGACAAGGTATTTAAAGCCATTTCTCTCTGGTGAGCCACATCTTGTTTTCGTGTCTCAGCATTCTGGCACGGAGTAGTAGGAAGCGCTGTCATTTGACTTGAGTGGAGAGATTCTACCAAAAACTAAAGCAAGAAGAATTTATTGCTAGTTTTCACACAAGGAAGAAAATTTAATATTTTTTAAAGCTGCTATCACATAGGACAATAGCTGACAGTGTTCTAACCACATTACTTGAATCAGTTCAATTAAATTTTATAACAACCTTAACAATTTAGATTATGCCATAATTTCCATCTTATATAAAATGAAGTATCAGACTACTGGTGCTGAGGATTACACTACCAATAAAGGGGTAAGCCAGGATTTTAACACATCCTAATTTTTCAGTCATGAACTGAATCTACCTAAAGCAAAGTGCTATATCCAGAACATCAAGGAATGAAAGGGTTTATCATCAGTAAGGCTAAAAAGAAAGGCATCTCCCTAAAGGTTAAAAACATAAAGTGATAATCCAATACATCTAAAATTATTTTCCCCGTCCTATTTATAATCTACACCTTTAAATCAAGAGACTAAAATGTAAAATTTGCGAGATTTAAGTGTTCTTGAATAGACTGAATACATCATTTTTAAAAATACATCTGTTAAAGCAAGGAAAATAAAAAATATATCTAGATAAATTATTATTCAAATTCTTGCAAAGTACTGTCATTTCCTACAGTCAAGGAAAACACACATTCTTACCTGACAGATGGGTTTCTTATACTGGCTGAAAAAGTTTTGCAGTTTGACACTTTTAGCTGCAACCAGAGCTCTAATTTCTGTGTATGCAGCTCCAGAGACAGATGCTGACTTGGATAACAAACAGTGCAATAAATGCAAAAGTGCAAAAGGTACCAAATCTCCTTTTGCTGCCCTAAGGAACCAAAAAAAAAAAAAAAAAACACAACTCCAATGTCTCAGAAACAAGTATAAATTCATAAATAAATGCATGCTGATAGCACATTTTTATTCTATGTCTTATTACTCATTTCACCATTTTTACCTTAGGCAAGTAAAAAAGGAGAATATCCAAAATAAATAAGTATATAAATGCTGCCAAATATACCTTCCAATATCCCCTGTTGTAAGAATCAAAGTATCCTTCAAATCATTATTTCTTGATATTTGGGCATGTGTATATGCTTCTTTCATTCTTAAGACAAAAAGCTAGAACAATAAAATTAACTAGTTAAAGAAATTTTGAGCCAGGTTTATAAAACACAAAAGTTTAAAAATAAAATTTATTAACCTCTTTTATATATCCATCTTCAGAATCCAAGGATTCTAATATGTGCTTGATATTTCCACTAAACGCCACTCTAACATCCTTGTCTGGGTCTTCCATTAAATTTAATAAATGTCCAAGAACTGCTTTTACCTCTGTTTCATCTTCCCTAAAATCAAGATGCTTGCAAAGATGATGCAGGTTATCTATGAAAGCTAAAGGGGAGAACATATAATACATAATTTAATACACTGAACATCAAAATTTTACTGCAAAAATTGTCAACAAATAACATACTACAAAGAATCTTAAGTTGTCTTATAATGTCAGTAGTTAATATTTTAATATGTGGAGCACAGAGAATTGTGTGGGATTAAAATGAATACTTTTAAATTTAAATTGACTTTATATTTAATAAAAGTTATAAATGATGTAAGTTTAACATAAATTTCAGAATTTTTTGAGTTATAAAACGACTAGTCAGTTTTTATTTTGTAGATCACTATATGTTATCAAGATTGACTTGAAAAGTGTAGTTTATTAATCCAAAGAACTGGAAATAAGGACAATCTTAGCCTTACTGCTAACCTTAATATTATACGACTGAGAATGTTCCTGAAATGATTTATCATCTACTACTTTGAAAACTAAAGAACAAGTTGCAATTTACTACCTAAACAAATGGATTTTCCAAGTACTTGTGTATATCTCATGCCAAGAAGATACAACCTATAACAATTGGGCAAGGTAACCTAACTATTTGAAGTACTATATCGGAGTCCAAGGTAATGGAAAGGACACATTAAGAAAGTCCCTCGTATCACCAAAGAAGAAACAGAATATTTAAACAACCATCGGAAAGCTGCATTGGTCAAATCACAAGAGTATTTTAAAAAATCCAAAACTCACTTCCTTGTTGGTTCTGGGATACGGTCCAATATTAGATATCCCATTTACAAGTAAAATAGTACATAACCATTGAATCTAATGAACATGTGACTTGCTATAAGTTTTTAAGGTTTCAGGCTAATTTTATCGCTGATTTTAAAAGCAGAGTTAAACAGGTTTGTAAAACGTTAAATAAATCACAACCACTCACTCACCAAGTTTTACTGGACTAGGTGTTTTTTTCCTCAGTAGGAAAAGGAATGGCTTGCAAATAGAAGCTTTTAGTTGAGAAGATGAGCATTCATGTTGAGAAGTGATTTTCAGGTTCTTACAGAAAAGGTCAACATGTCCATGTTCAAAGTAAGGTTCTGTTAATGAACTTGTCAAATAAAACATGCCATGAAGAGTACAGACAAGTTGACCAAGTACAGAGGCAAATTCTTTCTTAACAATGTCAGAATCATCTTTGACTTTATCTCTGGGAAAACAAAACAAAACTGGTACTAAACATTGCTTGTTTAATTTTGGGGTCTAAATATTCTTGCTTGATTTGAGGCAAAGCCTAGAAAAAAATATTTTAAATTCTAAGATTAAAAGCAACATTTACTCTGTATATTTGCATATACATCTAAAGTATGATCTTTCCAATCAAGTGATATATTTAAAATAAAATCTTAATACATACATAAGAATCTTGGGAACTCTGTTAGAAGAATTTTGCTGCTGCAATAAGATAAAAAATCCATTAACACAACTAGCCCGGATTACTTCATGGGAGCTTTGCAGGGCCCAGTTGTAAACTGCTGTTCTCCATTCAAGGAATATTCTTCTTGGAAACAGAGTTAGAAGAAACAGACATCGCGACTGTGCCTGTGGTGCTGAAATAATTAGGTATATTAAAACATTTCTAACAGTGTGAATTATATATATCTGTAAAGTCAAGTAACATTTAAAAATACACATACTATCTAATTTAATTAAAAGCTCCTTTTAAAAAAATAAAGCACACTATTTATACATGCACTGAAATAGGTCTGTGCACATTCTTACCAAGTTATCAGAGAAATGGAAACTGAAAATCATACCCTTCACAGAGCAAAACAAAACAATTTTTTAAGAGTTACCTTCCTAACATATTTCTTTTCCTATTTTTTTCAGATAGCAAAATATTTTAAACCTGTCAATGTCAAGTGGCAGTGAAGACAGAGAGTAATAGGAATTCATATACTCTCCTAAC
This sequence comes from Myrmecophaga tridactyla, assembly GCA_004026745.1. Taxonomy (NCBI): domain Eukaryota; kingdom Metazoa; phylum Chordata; class Mammalia; order Pilosa; family Myrmecophagidae; genus Myrmecophaga; species Myrmecophaga tridactyla. Next base: position 12,088 of record PVIY010008513.1, read on the forward strand.
AGCAGTATAAATATACCAAACATCTTTTGAAGAACAATTATGGTAAAATACAGTTGAGGACATGGAAACCCTACAATCCAACAATTCCACTCCTAGGGTAAACACCTTAAAATAATGCTTTTCAAACATTAATAAGCACATGAGTCATCTGGGGATCTTGTTAAATACAGTTTCTGACTCAGAAGACTGGGTGGAGAAAAGGTTCTAACATGCTCCCAAGTGGTGATTGTGCTGTTAGCCCACGGACCATGCTTTTCAAAAAAGCAAAGCTTTAGAAATGCCCAAAAAGCCATTTATAAAAATATTCATTGAAGTTTTGTTTATAATATTAAAAATTAGAAACAAATGTGATTGTCCACCAATAGAAGGACTGATAACAATGTCTATTCATACACTGTTAAGTGTGCAATAGGCTACTATTAAGTTTAAATTAAAAACTAGATTTACATGTACTACCATGAAGAGGACTCAAAAAAATGTATAATAGTGACCAAAAAATGTGAGTGCAAAAAGGAAAACAATTCTGTACATTATTTTGGGATAAATACAGATAGAGCAAAAGTATAACAACATTCATCAGAATCACAAACATTAAATTCAGAATGTTACCTCTGAGAAGAGAAGAAGGGGAATGCAACCGAAGAGGGGTAATCAAAGGCCTTCTATTTTATCTGTAATATTTTTGTTTCTAAGATGGGCAGTCATATAATGGTGATATATTATTCTGTATTCTTTTTGTATGTATAAAATATTTCATAATTTTGTTAAATAAAGATAAAGATATACATTTCAAACTTTTTACAGAAGGAAAGAGAATCAGATATAGTAACAAACAAAACAGGCTTTCACTTGTTACTTTTCTCATATCTAAATCCTTTTTAATTATTAAAAATATAATTACTTTTAATTATTGAAAATATATAAAAAATTGTTGAACGGCCTATACAGGGATGAGTCAAAACAAAACAAACGCATACACAGACATAATTTTATGACCACTTACAATAGCTGTCTGAAACCCTCTGGCTTAATGTTAGAAGATTAGTGGCAAATGTAGTCAATTTCAAAGAGTCATCATCAGAATGGGAATAAATCCATGGAAGTGAGAGCATTCCACATAAATCTTCGAGAATCTGATCTTCAAATGAACTTCTCACTATGGAATACAATAAGTGATTAACTATATTTTTTTCCGAAATCATATGTAACTTTGTGTCTTTCGAAAATAAAAATAGACATTTTAAACTTCAAGTGAAATATGTGTAAGAACATTCACTAAACAGGAGTCCTTTACAGAGAGATCCATGAATTATCTTCTGAGATCTGTGAATCCAAAGAAATGAAATGTGACTTTCTAAAAATATGCATATATGAATTTTTCAGAAGGATCACAGCATCTGTCATATTCTCAAATCAAAATCTTAAATGTTACAATTTTTATTGACTGAAGAATAATAATATTACAAACATGGATTTGGAACTCAGAAATTACTGATAAGCTTAATAGAAACGAAATTAAGAAAAATCTTTTGGGTATTCCAAACACTTGTAGATTTAGGCTTCAAGGCAAAAAAGCAAACCTATTTCTAATTATCTTTAAAGGTTATTCTGACCTACTGCTTACTTGTACTCACCTTGCATATAAATCAAAGCATCATATATTTTCACCACTTTATCAATGATCATCTCCAGGTCAGGTTTCTGAACAGATTCTAATAAACTCTTACAGCTTTGAAGAACTTTCGTGTAAAAATCCAAAGGCATCCAAGTCATCACTACTGAAGGTTTCTTCTTACATCTGTGTTGAGAGTCCTTGAAATTACAGCTGCAGTAAGTACATTTGAATTAGAATCAAAATGAATTTTTTCATAGTCAAACTTAATATTGTAGTAAATTCATAAGAAATTGTGAATACAAAACTAACTATAACCTTAAAGCAATTCAAAGTAAAAATTCAAATAAATTAAGTCATTATTATTTTATAATATATATTCCTGTATCATTCAACATATATTCATATTATCATGAAACATATATAGTTTATATGTTATCTTTATATTAGGCCTAACTCACCCTTAGGATTGGGAACTGAGATTAATCTTTAATTAAATTTAATTAATTACGATTACTCTAAGATACCTAAATGTGGTTTCACCAGGCTTACAGATAACAGAAGATATGCCTGTGTAATTATTTAACTGGCTTAGTAGACCCTTTCTTCATAATAGGACAAGGGTAAACTTCAGCTTTATCAGCTATTAATTGAAATTATCTCAAATTCCAAAATAATGAAATCTGAATTAATGTAGTTTCTCTAAAATTCCTTTCATAGCTCTCTTTTTGGGTGGTTGAAAGAGTGAGATATAAAATACAGAGCAAATGATCTTGTAAAAAATTAACAAGGAGTACTGCTCTATAATGTGGCAATAAAAATAAGACGAAATCTTCAGAGGGTTCATACTTTACTTGTCTCTTCAGATAGAGTAATCTATTAAAAAAATACTGAACTGAAAAACTGCCTCTCAAGTTCTAAATACCTACTCTTACCATCAAAGGTAGAAAAGGAGTAAAGTGAGGGGGAAAAAAAAACCATCATGTGAGCTATACATAAATGTGTTCTGCTACTTTTCTAATCATGTGTCCCCAGGAAAGTTACTCCAGGCTTCAGACAAAAAAAGAACTTCAATTTCTAATTTATAAAATGAGCTTAATAACATTTACATCACAGAATTGCTGTGAATAAGATAAATAAGCAATGTACCATGCTTGGCACACTGCTAGAATTGAGCAGGTGCTCAATAAGAGTTAAATTTCTTGTCTAGTTCATTGAAAAGTTTGTGTTCTAAGATCAGTGGAATCAAGTGACTAACTAGGTATTCAATCCAAGTTCATTATAGGAAACCCACCCAGAAAATACAAGAAGTTGTTTTACCAGCCGATGTTCTGATGAGAACAGTGAACAGCACACAGAGCAGTCAGTTGCAGGACAACAGCAATTCCTTCTAAAGTCTCAATAACAGGACTCTCCAGACTATTGTATTCAAGAGAAACCTGAAGGGATTCAGCTTTCTGTTTCAGTGCACTCCATAATATACTTTTTTTGCTCATATCCACATGTTTAATTCTATAATTATAATCACAGAAGAAAAATAGTCATATTCAATATAAATCTGGTTCAAATATGAAAACATTTAAAACATCAGTTTTATAATGTCAACTACTAAAATTTAAACTAAGACTTAAGCCACAATTAAGATGACTTTCAGTACTGGCTATTATGGCAATTCATTGGTTAAAATACAAAAAATAATTTGTGAATATTTTTTAAACTGCTGATAAATATATATGAGATTTTTCATATATTAAAAAGTTAAACAGGACATTTAAAGCCATGCAAAGTAATCATATTTAACCACGAAACAGTATTTCATACTAGAATAGACTAAAACAATTACTGAAATATTTAAGCAAGAATTTTTCATACTCTTCAGTCTGCTTTGGTGCTTTTTTGGAAGAGTTTAGAGACAAACTGAGTCGATGCCTTTTGGGTGATATTCCATCACTACTATTGCTGAGTGTTTCCTGCTGAGTTTGGCACTGGACATCCTCAATGATTTCCATACTTTCCATTTTTAAGGCTGCATAAAGTGGGCCCAACAAGTACTGAGAAAACAAAAATAATTTAAAAAATGATCTCTTAGAAAACATGTCTATATTATTCATAGGCAGCAAAAATATATTAGTTTTTATTTAGTTGATTTTCTGGTAAGGTAAGCTATTTTTCAGAGTCTCGTAGGGTAAAATAATACAGATCAAAATCAAAATCTGTATTATTCATAGTCTATATATATCAACTATGGTTCTATAGTCTCAGAAGGCTCAAGATAAATCCTTCTCTCTATAACCTCTATTATTCTGCTAAAATGCCACAAAGAAAAATTCTATAAGGAAATTACTAACGCCTTTCATAATACATATCCAGAGAGATTTTAAAATGCTTAATCAAGTTACTGCATACCTGACTACTTTATTATACTGCCTGTCTCTCAAAGTTGAAATAGGAAAGAGGCATAATTCATGTGACTAATAGTACTATTTATCCATAGATTTACTAAAAGCTGTGAAAAGAAAAAATCTGGGTGTATGGGTGGTTCAGGGGTAGAATGCTCGCCTTCCATGTGGGAGACCCGAGTTTGATTCCTGGATCATGCACCTACCCACCCCCCCCAAAAAAGATAACATCTATATGAGTGCTTAAAGTTTTTGCAATGAAATTAATAAATGGTCCCCTTTTAATTAATAATGCAATAAATATACTTCACAAATTCTACTTTAAAACATTCTATTCCATTGGCAGATTATTACCAACTTAGTGAACAAATCCTTCTGAAATTAAAGTAAAAATCCATAATAGAAAGTCAGATAGATTATGAAAATCACTGTTCTGCATACACATTATTATTATTAAGGATACTTTATTTTCTCATTATTACATCTTGCACCAATGTATACACTTAATGAGGAAAATACATACTATTTAAGTAACTTTAAAAATGACTCACCTCTGCTTCTGCCTGAATTCCAAGCACATCTATAAGAGCTCTACAAATACTTCTCACATAGACCTTCCTGACTTGTAAAGCGGATTCATAACCAGCTGGCACAAATTTAAGGAAATACTGCAGTAAGTGGCATAAGGCTGCTTTTAGCAAATCAGACTTCAGATACATAAGCACACCACCTTCAAACATGACACAGAGTTTTTCTAGCAGCATATTTAAATAGATAGGTTCAATATTTCTATAAGCTTCTGCTTCAAAGGGAAATAGTGTCTTCATCAACTTTGATAATGGCTCTTCGCAAACTTTTAGTTGGTCAGCATCCATTTCTACAAGGTGTTTTAACAATTCCAAAAATGAGCTGAAAAAAGTGTTGGCTGGTTGTTCTGGCAATCCTCCAAGTTCAAAGAGTTCAGTTAAAAGGCTAATTGCTAAGGATTTAATTCTTGAACTACCATACTCTAGCAGTGCACAACCTATTCGCCAAAGTAAGAGTTCTTGCCTTCTAAAAAAGACAATTGGAATAATACGAATAAGAACAGTTAATAAAGTGACTTCAATAAACTCTAAATTTTGCAAACTCACGAACTGCAAAGGAGCTGGCTGTAAATATCCCATGTGTTCATCTAATCGGCTTAAAAATCGACTAACTACAACTGGCCATTCCAGAAAGTGTCCCACTGCATTTCTTCTGTGAAGGCAAATCAAGTCTTCAAAAAAATGTAGTAATTCCTTTGTTAGTACCCCAAAAATAGCAGGACTCTTGCTTTTAAAAAGAAATATTAAGGAGCAGATGACTTCACAGATTTTCTTGTGTAACACATGACAGGACGGAGTTGCTGCAATACGTAGGAGTCTTGTTATAATCCAATTACTGAATTCTTTGAAATAAACAAAAAGATATTAAACAAATACATTAGAAATGCTAATTGTTTGACAATTGGTTTTTAAAGTCTAAAACATTACTTATACAGCAGAAATAAATTATAGTGACTTAGTATATCAACTTTAGAATCTAACAAAGGCCTAGTTTTCCACTAGGAAAGTATTTGTGCAAACTTAAACATGTTACTTTGTTTTTCTGAACCTCTGTAACTTCATCTACGATACCTACCTTATTGGTTGCCATGAGGACCATGTTAGATAATGTACTGAAATATCCAGTACAGGGTCTAAAGAATAATAAATGCTCAATAGATGGTTGGTATTATCACCCCTTCAAAAAATATTGAGTAATAACTATGCCCCATGTACGTCCTATCCCCATGAATCTTATAGTATAGTTTCTGTGCTGGTTTGAAAGCATTATGTACCTCAGAAAAACCATGTTTTTATCCTGATCCAATTTTGTGGAAGCAGCCTTTTCTTTTAAACCTGATTCAATAATGTTGGAAACTTCTGATCAGATTATCCTCACCCAATTGCGGGTGTGACCTTTGATTAGATGGAGATGTCACTCTACCTGGAATAGGTCTTGATCATTTTACTGGAATTCTTTAAAAGTATTCCTCTAAAAAGCAAACAACTGAACTGACAGAGAGAGCTAACAGAAACTTCAGGGTTGACAGAAACAACAGAGATATGAATGTCTGGAAATGCTTGGAGCCCAGCAGTCCTTGCCGTGTGCCTTCCCATGACATGTTAAGCAAGTCGGAACCTGGAGAGAGTCAAGGGAAGCTAAGAGATGAAAGCCAGCCCCGGAGAAGCAAAGTGAGGAGCCCCAATAGGAACAAGAGGCTGAAAGCAACGGAGCCCAGGAGCAGGGGACCAGCAGATGCCAGCCATGTGACTACCCAGCTGACAGAGCTGTTCAGGACAATACCTTAGCTAAGGTAACCTCTTGTTGGTGCCTTAATTTGGACACTTTCACTTCCTTAGAACTGTAAACTTGTAACTTATTAAATTCCCCTTTTGTACAAGCTGTTCCAGTTCTGGTATACCAGTTCTGGTATATGGCATTACTGCAGTTTCCAAACTAACACAATTTCTCAAACTTTTTAACTGCAATCAAGAGACACTTTTTATATTATGGCCTATTACACAGACACATTTGTAATTACTTTAAATATATGAAAAATTTTATGAAAAATATTCTTAGTACACACAAATGTACTGACATTTACTAGTCTACAATATTTCATTTTATTTTAAATGTTGCTAACTCCCTAAAGTGATTCCATAGCCTGTTAATGGGTCATGACTTATATTGAAAAACACTGTAGCAAACAATATAGACAAAGACTACAGCTTAATAACTATATACTAAGGTTGCTTAAATAAAGCATGATCAAGCCAGCCCTATGGCTGGGAATGGGAAGAAAATACTTCTTGGAGGGCATACTATCAAAGATGAGTCTTGAAGTTCAAGCAAAAAAATTTAAAATACTTTATGCATTGTACAAAACAACTGAAGTTTGTTTTTGCACCCCTTAATGAGGAGACCAAAAAAGGAACAAAACTATTGGGAGCAGTAAGGATCAAGCCTAGAAAAAAGCTTCAATATCTAGGACATTGGTTGGAAAACCAGACAATAAAAATTTTAGGCTTTGTAGACCTATGGTCTCTGTCATAAATACTCAACTCTGCTGCTGTAGCACCAAAGTGGTTACAAACAGTAAGTAAGATAAGAGCATGGCTGTGTGCCAATAAAACTTTATTTACAAAACAAGTGAACAGTCTGTGGGCTGCAGCTTGTGAACCCCAGATCTAAAAGACATTACCAAAGAAAAAAGAAAACCAGACCAAAGTATTCAATGGCAAATAAACAAATGCTTAATTATTTCTGCTTCATTCTAAGTACCTAGGCCATGGTAATAAAAAGAAACATAGAATAAAAATAATCATTACCATTTAGCTCCCTAAATTTACAGCAAATGTGACTCCCCCAAAAAAGGTACAATCATATATATGTGATATTTCAGAAGAGGAGAAGAAGGTAGATTTCATAAAACACATTGAAAAATCAATGCACAAATAGAAAGACATACCTATACAACTACCTTTGGCTTCATTTTGCCCATTGCTTCCATTCACATTTACAAACATAAGTGGGGAGGACTTCATGATATGCTGGATGAAATCAAGCAGCATCACAGAGGTTGGCTGAGAGTCAGTTTTCTTTACAAGTTCTAGAGCAACTAAAACAGAAGATTCATTTTGAAGAGTCATAACAAATTACTTTAGGGACCAAAATCATGTTAAGCACAGTACTCATGCTTATGAGGTTAAACACTAGAATCCTGTTTTTCTAATATTAAATGCTTAATAATCATGCGTATTCATCTATTATACAAGCAAATTTCAAGCATATTCTACAGGCCTACAATATGCCCGCCGCTATACTAAAACAAAATGGTGAGGAGATCAGACAAATAAACAATAACTTTAATACAATAGAATAACAGCAAAGAGATAAACTAATCCAGAATAAGGAGGGAATAAGCGTTAGGGAAATACTGTGGCTATAATTCCTAGATGATGAAGAGTAGGTCACGTGGATGGGAAGGGAAGTCTGTAATCAGAGATAGCACTATATGAAAACACATCTTGCAAGAATTCAGTCCTTCACTATTCTTCAAAAGCCAACAATTTTACTGATTAAAAAAAAAGACTACATGACTATCATGAGTTATAAAATCTGTGTCAAATGTGAAATCAAAATTATAAACTCTGAACCAAATGCCATTCCATATTACTCCAATCATGTAATTACAACAGATATGACAGATGCGACATCAGCTTGGGTTCTTAAGAATCAGTGTCAAGTTGGTCTTTCAGATTGCTGCAAACATGAAATAGTTGAGTCAAGTCACAGACTCACATTAACTCCCACAGACAAAGTCAACAACTCTTGGGGTTATTAATGGCATATGCTGTTTTTCAACTACTGCCACAAGACCTAGCTAAAATAAGGTCCATATTATTGAACTGTATGATGTCTGTGAAAACTCAAAGCAAAGGGCAGAAAATGTAGACAACAAAGAAGATAGAATTACTTTAAAAGCTTAAATCACATTATGTTACAAGCAATAAGCAAGACTAACTTGTTTGAAAATAGTAACTGTCATAAGTACTAACTATATATAAAACTAAACAGAGAAAAATGCTAGCGTAATTTTGTATACATGGAAAAGAAAACAACTTAGTTTATTAAGTTTATATAAGAAATATTGGTTTCTTACCAACATCTACATCTGTAAGTATTCTATCAATGAACTGACATAGAATTTGTCTTGGCTTCTGTACAACTGTATTATATTCCTCTGGACTGGCACTAAAACGAAAATACAAAGTTTTGAGCCATTAAAGGGATTCACAATTCATTTGCAAAAAAAAAAAATTGCTGAAGTTGAATGTATCAAATGTGTTTAGTTTCAATGTTGACTTTATAGTGTTTTCCTTCTGTTTAAAAATTGAAAAGAAAATCTAAATACACAATTTACAAGGAAAAAAAGGGAAACAAAGAACACGCTAAACAACACCAAAATCTAGACCAGCTCTGCCCATTATGGTAGCACTAGCCACAAGGAGAGATCAAGTACTTCAAATGTGGTTAGTTACAAATGAGAAATACTTTCGCTATAAAATACACATTAGATTTCAAGTACTTAGCACAAAAAATGTATAATATCAATAATTTTACATTAATTACATGTTAAAATGATAATACTTGGATATATTGAATTAAATGAAATAAATTATTACAATCAATTTCACCTATTTTTTTTTAATTATGCTACCAGAAAATTTTTAATTATATATGTAGCTTGCATTATATTTCTATCAGATGGTATTGATCTAGACTTCTGGAAAATCTATTAGAACCCTGATTCTTCAACAAATAAATTCCAAAGGAAGAGAGCAGAAACCTATAACTAATACTTAAGAGCCATACCAACCAATTACAATGTATGATCCTAAATTGGACTCTGTTTCAAAAGTAAAATTGGGAAAATCTAAACAGCCTAGATATTTGATATTATTGAGGAACTGTTATTCTGTAGGTGTGATAATGATATTGTGACTATGTTTAAGTCTTTATCCTCTAGAGATAAATATTGATATTTATGGACGAAATGATATCTGGAATTTGCTTCATAGTAATCTGAGTTGCAAAGAGGAGTATGATGAATTGATTATTATTGGGTGATAGGTGGAAGGGGAATTAATACATACACTATTTTTTCTCCTTTTATATGTTTGAAATTCTCCACAATGAAAGTTTTAAAAAGTTAAGAAAAAACACATATATTGAGTTTTAAAAAAATACATTAGGAACAGGTATAACAGTTAAGCTAAGGAATGGTACCCTACAACCCTAAATGAATTCAACTTGAGCTCCATTCTTTAATTTAAACCAACATAGAACTTAGTAGAAAATCTGTTCACTATCACATAGTATAAGGAAACATATAGTCATCTAAGCCTTGAACAAACAATTTTGAGCACCTAACATGTGCCAGGCAACACACTAGAAGCCTCTGGTGGGAAGATGAAAAACACAGTGGGGTAGAATGTTAAGTGGGGTAGAGTGGACTCTGTGAGGACATTCACCTAGAGTTAATACAGGATGAAACACAGGTCTGGGGAGAAAAAGGAACCCAGTTTTAGAAATATTGAGTCTGATTTGGGGGAACTAATTGGAGATGTCCAAGAGATCGCTGGAATTCAGTTCTAGTCCACAAGAAATGTCTATTTTAGAGATATAGATTGTTGTGCCAGCAAGAGGGCTAAAACATATTGTCTATGTTATTTCATTTAATGTTCACAAGCATCAAGATAAGGATACTCAACTCTAGGAGAAGACTAATACTACTCACAGAGATTATATACCTTGCCTAAAGTCACACAGCTAGTAATAGCAAAGGCTTGAAGTCAATGCAATAAAACAGACATGAGAATTTAAAAGTATTAGACAATTATTCATAAGTCAGTTTTTCTATCCTTTCTTTTGGAATGGCTACAAATAAATAAAATGAAAGGTAACATATATTCTGTTGAAGAAACAGACAAATGCAAATCTAAGATACCATTATTTGTATTAATATATCTTATGGAGGAAGAGAGAAAAGGAAAGTATAACCAACTAATTCTACATTAAAGCAAGATGGGGAAAATATATTGAGCTTCATAAACAGTAAGTCTGAAAGATGAAATCTGCACAGCTTCCTAAATAAGCACTTTTATTAATCTTCTTTTAGTCAAGAAGTTACTTTACAAAACGTTAACTCAAAATATACTTGCAACATTGTTTAACACAAGGTATACTTGCAACATTCACTAAAAGTGGAAACAATTTCACACACAGAAAACAGAGTGATGCAGTTGGCACAAGAATAATGTAGGTTTCTTCATCTGTCCTCTAATTCATGAAACTGAGAAAGACTAAATTTCTTTGCAAGGTAGACAAGTGGAGATAAGCACGACTGCACTGCAAAAAGAAAGGGAATGAGTTATTCCACAGGTTTAATGTTAGTTTCCACTTTGTATGGAAAGGTTTCAAACACCTAAAGAAATTGGGAAGGAATTCCAACTCCTCTGGGGTAGTAGCACCAGCCTTCGTATTGGCAGGTTAAACACAGGAACAAAAGCTGCTGCGCGGCCTCTTCAAGCTGGTTTGAGCTGGGAAGCCTGCGAAATGTGTCGAAGGGGGACTGCAGTTACCAGCACCTCTCCCCTCCACCGGTAAGATACGGTGGACTTGACTCTACTGTAGGGCTAACCGGAAACAGAAATTTGCAAATGAAATAATGTTAAATTTACTTCAAATTTATGCAACACTGAAAGTTTAGATTTGCGATTGCTCTGGCCAATCCGCCGGATTTCTTCAGATACCAGGCATTTCCACGGCCTGAGTAAAATAATGGAGTGGGGGACTGGATGGGGGCTACGAAGGGGCTCACATCTTCTAGAACGGCTTATGACTTCAGTTTGAAGAAAGGAACTACTGCTTTTAACAACAACTGACCGTCCTTGCGGAAAATGAGAGCCGTTGGTTTTTCTTTCAAAGGCAGTTTTAGAACAAGACGGTAACATGCTAATTTCTCCAGGAGCGACCACAAGAGTAGATATTGGGGAAGATGTTGGGCAAGGTCCTTTAACTAAGGAAAGAGGTTTTCGAAAAGCGACTGGGTTTTAGAAAAGTGACCAGAAGCGACCACTGGGGCCGCTCCCTCCGGCGGCGGCGGCGGACACACCCCCGTGGGGGCCGGGCGCGGGCGGGCAGCCGCCTTCAGTTCCTCAGACCGGCTTCCGCGGTCTGTGTGGACACACGGCGTCCTTTGTCCGGCCTCTGAGGGCGAGGCGCCCAGCTCGGTCACCGAACGTCTCCACAAAGGCCGAAGCGGGTGCTCAGAGGGCCGGAGCAGGGGCGCCGCCAGAGAGGGGAACCACGTGAGGCGCCGGCCCGCCGGGGAGGACACGGGAACCCAAAGTGGCCAAGCCTGGTCCTACCTGGCCAGCTCCCGCAGGGCCGGGATCATGGAAGCCAACTCCAGGCCGTGCTCGCCCATGCTGAAGCCGCGCGTTACTCGTCCACGACGCCGACTCGGGGACCCGGCATCACCACCGCTACCTTTAGCGGGAAGACGCGATGGTGCTTCGCGAGGCCCAAAACTCCTCCCCGAAGCTGCTGCGGATGTAGGACTCGGGTGGGGGTGGGGGGGCGGTGAGAGCGGCGCCGGCGGCGGGCGAACCGGTCTCGCGATAGTTCGCGCTTAGCCCGGCGCTGCGCGGGTCGGAGCGTCGGAGCGTCTGGGCTCGAGACTGTGGGTCGCTTCCCCGTGGGCTGGGAGGCCCCGCGGCCCCGACCCAGACGCCCTCGCCGACCTGCCCCCAGGTTTTAGGGGTTCATCATTTGTCCACTCCCTCGACGACCTTTCTGAGAGAATCGGGGGAAAAGGTGGGCTCCTCCCGCTCCTCTCTATACTTCAGCAGGTTTTTTTCCATTATAAAGTTACGCCTATTGAGGATTCTCACAACCTTTAATTTTTTAAATTGGGGGTGGTTTGTGTTTATATATCTCCTCAAATCTTAGCCGTGTTATTGTGTCGCCGTGCTGGGCATCGGATACCTATGATTTAACTTTTAAAGTAAATCACTGGATTTTGGCTCTCGACATTTTTTACCTCAGCCCAGCTTGTTCATCTGAGAGATGACCTTTACAAGAGACTGTTTCCACGGCAAAACCGTGTATTCCACCGGGCGGAGCCGTGCAGCGTGCTCGCTTTTGTTCTCTGGGCCTGGGGATAAATGTCGATACGGCATCTAAAAATCGAAGGAGAGAGGGACAGCCAGGTCTGCCCCTGCCTCGGGGACTTGGCTGTCTGGGCCCACCGCCCGGGTCTAGGCGCCGGCCCCTCGCCGCCTCCCCGCGGGTCTGCGTCGGCGTCGCCAGAGCCCCGCCCCCTGCCGGCCGGTGCGCGCGCTCACGCTCGCTCCCCCTGACCCGCCGTGTTTTTCTTCGTGGCGCCCAGAACCAAATGATGTATTGCATGTTTTATTGACCGTCTCCTGCAATTAGAATATAAGCTCCTTGAAAACCGGGTTTTGTCTGTTTTGTTCACTGCTAGGTCTGGTTTCTGGTGTCTGGCACGTAGCCGGTGTTCAACAAGGGTTTGTTGAATGAATAGTTGAGTGCTGTGGTGGAAACAACATAGGATTAGGAGTTAGAAGCCCTGGACAACTCCTCATCCCACCTGCTAGAAACTCTATGGCATCAGTTATTTCATCTCTTTGCACTCCAGTGTATTTCACCCATAAATATCTAACTCATGAGACTGCAGTAAAAATTAAAGTCATGTAGTGGAATACCATTTCTTGAATGAACTATGTTGTACTTCGATGGATGAATTCTGAAAATAATGTTGAGTGAAAAAACAAATTGCAAAGGAATACATAACAGTTTTATATCACTTCTGTACACTGTTTAAAGCGCAAAATAATCCCTTGTGCAGGTTATGTATACATACGTATATAACAAAAGTATAGAAACATTGTTGGGAAGGGTACATCAACTTCATAGTGGTATTTCTAGAAAGGGAGATCATGAAATGAAATGATGAGACAAAATGTATTTGTAAAGGTTTTCTTTTAACAGACTGTTAAGTAAATGTGGCAAATTTAACATTATATTTGTTATATTATTCTTTGTATGGTTAGGATACATACATTCTTTGAATGTATTAGTTTGTAAGCTGCCGGAATGTGATATACCAGAATTGGAATGGCTTTTAGAAAGGGGAATTTAATAAGTTACAAGTTTACAGTTCTAAACCTGTAAAAATGCCCAAGCAAGGCATCCAGGGAAAGATACCCTAATTCAAGGAAGGCCGATGGGTCAGGAACGCCTCTGTCAGCTGGGTAGTCACGTGGCTGGCATCTGCTGGGCCCCTGCTCCTGGGCTCCGGTGCTTTCAGCCTCTGTTCCTGTGAGGGCTCCTCACTTTGCTTCTCTGGGGCTGGCTTTCATCTCTTGGCTTCCCTTGGCCCTCCCCAGGTTCTGGCTTGCTTAACATCTCATGGCGACATCTGCTGGGCTCCAAGCATCTCCAAACACCCATGTGTCTCTGTTCCCCAAGTGTCAGCTCTGCTCTGAGCTCTCTTTAAAAGGAGTCCCTTTTAAAGGACTCCAGTAAAGTAATCAAGACCCACCTTGAATGGGTAGAGTCACATCTCCATCTAACAAAAGGTCACACCCACAGTTGGGCGCGACACATCTTTGTGGGGGTAATCTAATCAGAAATTTCCATTTACAAGATTGAATCAGGATTAAAAGTAACAGCCACTCCCACAAGATAGAATCAAGATTAAAACATGGTTTTTCTGGGGTACATAATAGATTCTAACTGGCACAAATATATTTTTAAAAGCTTAAGTTAGATAACATATAAAACACTTTATCAACTAAAAAGTAACAAATATTAGCTATGATTTTTAGATATGAAGAATGATTATAAAAATTGCTATTTTATCTGAAAGGCAATAGCTGAATAGCATTATAATTCTAAAAGATAATATGAATCCCCGAATGTCGGAAGTAATAGAATAATAATAATACGAAATTAAATAATCCAATTTAATTCAAAAAGTGATTTTTCTGAAAAGTACTGCCTGGATCCTATTGTGATACAAAGAAGAGGACGATAAAGTCAATCTCAAAGTAATGTACAATCTGGATATAGTAAGAATGCAAAAAATTAAAAGTAAAGCAAAAATTGATAAATGCATAAGAGATGTAAGCAGGTTACAATGAAATATATAGAAGAGGAAAAGAGTATGTCTTCTCCAGTGGAGAGAGGAGGTGGAATGCAAAGGGGCTTAAGGAAAAGATGATACCATATCTGAGATAGGACTTGAAGGATGTGTAGGATTTGGAGAGACAGTGACCAAGGAAGAGTAATATAGTCTAATTAGAGGCAGCAATGTGAACAAAAAGTAAAGAGCATTATTAGGGAGAGATGAATGGTCCAGTTTGGTTGGTGCTAGCAGTGTCTCAGATCAGGAAGCTCCAGCCAGCCGTGTGTATAGAACTGTCTCCACTGATGAGTAAACTAGGGCGGGAAACCACCAGGTGGCACCGCAACCCAGCTGAGACCAAGATGAACTTGTCCTTGGCTAGATGCCTCAACTGGAGGGCTAGTTGTGCAGGTTCCGTCATAATGTGTCTATGATAGAGTCTTAAGATTTTGCTATTTAATGTACATCATAAAGTATACACTAAAATAGAAATCTTTTAAAAATACCAGAAGTTTTACAAGTTCCTTTCTATACCTGAATGGGTCTGCCTGTTCACCTCCTGCGTACATATACACAGCACTGTGGAGTTGTTCTACACAGCAGACAAAACAACCTTTTCAAAACCCAGATATAATCATGCCATTTGCCTGCTTCATTAGCTTGAATAAGTATTGAGTATTGTCAGGCATAGATTAATGGGTAAAAAAGGAACACGTCTGTTGGTTTTCATTAGAAAAAGCCTCAAATAATAGACCAAGATAGCCACAAGCCAACATTCTTAAATTAATAAAATAAATGATTAAACACAACATAACTGCACTAATCCATTTGGCCTGTTTAGTAGAAATACTGCAAAAATCTATTATGAAAAACATTTAGTTCTAATAAAGGAACGCATATAATGTTTGAGAAACTTTAAAGTCAAGTCATTTTTCTTCCTATCTTTGTGGCAATTTCACATCTACTGAGGGTATATTATAAAACTGGGACTCCACTGTATTTGGAGGCAATTCAGAAATAATAACATGGACTAATTCCCGTGAGTTGGGATATTTCTATCTTAGTTGTGAATTATTGTCATTTTCCTTGTCAAATATGACCCTAAGATTATATCAGATTTATGGGAATAGTAAGGATTATTTGCATTTGCAATCAATATTTTTGCTTTCCTCAAAATACTTTCAGCTGTTTCATCTGATGCTATACTCCTAGTGACTGTGATATACATGAAAATTAAGGGGAGAGGTTGCAGAGTATGGGTTTTCAAACTTCAGCATGCTTGGGAATTGCCTGGAAGGCTTGTTAGAACAGATTCCTGAGCCTCAAGTCAAGAGATTCTCATTCATTAGGTCTGAAAAGGAATTCAATAATTTGCGTTTTTAACAAGCTCCTAAGTAATGCTGACACTGCTAGTCCATGGACCACATTTCGAGTTAGCACTGTTTTAGAACAAGAGTTCTTATCCTTGGCTGCACATTGAAATTACCTGGGGAGTTTTAGAAAGTACCTGGGTCCCACTCCCAGGGATTCTGATTTAACTGGTCTAGGGTAAGGCAGTTAGATGTATTTGTATACATTTCCCTGGTTATATTAGTATGTCTATTAATAATTTGAATTTTTCTGTAAATTACCTATTTAAAACTTTACCATTTTTTACTTGGTTTTTGTCTTTTTATTGATATATAGGAGTATTTTCATATAACTGATAGTAACCCTGTCCTGATTTATATTCTGAGAACATTTTTCTTGGCTCTTGCCATATAGAAATTTTTATTGTATCACATTTGTCTGTCTTGTCCTGTGTGATTTCTGGGTTTTGAGTCTGTTTATGAAAGTTTTCCCTGCCCCAAGTTTAAAAAATGTTCTCCTGTAAGATACATTTGTACTTTAGTTTCCTAATATTAGCTTTCCCATTCTTAAATATGACAGTTTGTTTCCCAGATAGATAGTGCATTTGTCAGGGTTGATATCTTTTTTGCTATGTTAAGAATAAAGGAGCTCATTAAGTGATAAAGATAATACATGGAATTTGGGGGAGGGCTGTAGAAACCAACTTCAGCATGAACATCCAAGAACTCCACAAACTACTTGTCAAGGGAACTGCTAACTCTGAAAGGATGTGGAAGCTGTGGAATCAGGAAGCTGCTCAAAAGGGAACAGGTCTTGCCTCTCCCATGTAATTCAATTTCCAGTCAAAGCCTTATATCGTGGTAGAGCCTAGATCATATCTGGAACCCTAGCTACAAGTGAATTTGGGAAATGCAGTTTTTGGCTTACCAAGAAGAGAATCAAGAAGGCAGCTGGGCAATCTACTATAACTGTTACTGAGTTACTGGCTTTTTTTTTTTTTTTTTTTTTGTAAATTTTGTGTTTAATTAGATTTGTCCAAATGTTTGGCATGTTTATTACTCACAATTCCATCTGCATCTCAGATTTTCCTTCTGAAATAATTTTCCTTTTTACCTTTTTTTATTGTATAATATAACGCATATACAAAGCAAAGAAATAAAAAAGCAATAGTATTCAAAGCACTCTTCATCAAGTGGATACAGGATAGATCCCAGAGTTTGTCATGGGCTACCATACAATTCTCTCATATTTTTCCTTCTAGCTGCTCCTGAATATAGGAAGCTAGAGGGCTTAAATACCTGTTTATCATCACAATTGACTTTTTTCCTTCTTTTTTTGTGAACAATAACATCTATACGAAAAAGCTATAAATTTCAAAGCACAGCACCACAATTGGTTGTATAACATATTTCAGAGTTTGACATGGGTTATAATTTCACAATTTTAGGTTTTTACTTCTAGCTATTCTAAAATACTGGAGACTAAAAGAGATATCAATTTAATGATTCAGCATTGATATTCATTTGTTAAGGCCTATCTTCTATGTATAATTCTACCATCACCTTTGATCTTTCCATACCTCCCTTTGGAGTTGTTTGGGCTATGGCAATTCTAAATTTTTGGTATTGGAAGGGTCTGTCACTAATATGGGGTAGGGAGATGGAACTATCTGATGTTGTGGAGAGGCTGGGCTAGGTTTCAGGACTTATCTGGATCAGGGACCCATCTAGAGGTTGTAGGTTTCTGGAAAGTTACTCTAGTGCCTGGAATCCTTGTGGAATCTTATATATTGCCCTAGGTGTTCTTTAGGATTGGCTGGAATGGTCCTGGTTGGGGGTTGGCAGGTTATGATAGGGAGCAAGGTCTACCTGAAACGTGCATAAGAGCAATCTCCAGAGTAACCTCTCGACTCTATTTGAACTCTCTCTACCACTGATACTTTATTAATCACACTTCTTTTCCCCCTTTTGGTCAGGATGTAAATTGTTGATGCCATGGTGCCAGGTCTGGATTCATTCTTGGGAGTCATCTTCAACGTTGCCAGGGAGACTTTCACCCCCAGATGTCATGTCCCACGTAGGGGGAGGGCAATGATTTCTCTTGCAGAGTTTTGCTTAGAGAGACTGACGTCACACCTGAGCAACAACAGAGGTCCTCCAGAAGCAACTCTTGGACATGCCTATAGGTAGTCTAAGCTTCTCTGCTACCTACATAAGCTTCATAAGAATAAGCCACATGATCGAGGACATGGCCAATTGATTTGGGTGTCCCTGAAGTTTGACACAGTATCAGGGGATTCCCTGATGTTAAGGTTCATAGTTCCATATGCTTTCTCCCATCCGTCAGGGGACTTTACCAATACTTTTTTATTATCTGCTTAATATACTCTAGGATGTATCCAGGCATTACAATAATCTATACAGGATTAAAGGACCTCTTTCTTATTCTGTGCTTCCTGTTACTGGCTATTTTTTTCCTTGAATTATGAAATGCCATTGTCTTCATAACTTAAATATGTAATAGATGAAAAGATATTTGGGACTAAACAGCCTTCTCTGCCACATTCCACAGCTCTTTTCTTCCATAGTTTTCATAAGTGTTTCAGGTAATGTTGTATTTGTTTTGTTTTGCTTTGTTCTTTTCAAATGAGGATGGGCAGGGTGTGGGGAGGGATGGGAATGTAGTAAGCAGCTCCAGGTCTTCCTTCCAGGCCCTGAAGCCATTTTTCTCCACAACCTGCTAGACTGATTCAATTGTGGGATAATTGCTTAGCTTGATCTCTCAGTAATTAATTGTCCATCATCTGTGTTTATTCTGAAACCAAGACCATCCACTTAGCTTTTTTATTTAATGCATCAAAAATTTAAATTCCTAGATATTTAGTTAAATCTTTTGTACATGCAACATCTTCTCGTGTTTTTCTGAAGGTATTAATTATACACAAAAAAATCTTCTTCTGAGTTTGCTATAGTTCCTCTTCCTCTAACATTACTTGTAGAAATGGTACCTCTCATGGTGATTTTTTTTTTCCAAATGTTGTAATGACAGTTATCTCTTCAGTTTTGTGTTTTAGAATCTTTGTTAGCTTGGCCTTTTTATTTTGTTGCCATCCTCTACCAATTTTAGGTAAGGAACAGCATGTACCCAAAATTGGCAAGTGTTTTGGAAGTCATCTTCAAGGTGTTAGAGATCCATGTTCTTCCTGGGCCTGTAGGTACCTGGACCACAATTTAGAACAAGTTGGGAAGAGAAAGGCAGTGACTAGCCCAGTTACTCTAAATCTCTTCCCTCAGGTAATCTCCCTGAACAGTGTCCCTGTGTCCTTCTTCCCACTTCTTGATCTGTCAACTAGGTGCTTGCTCACCCTCTCCCTAAGAACTCTTACCTTTGTCTTAGCCTCTTCCTGTATAGGATTTGAGATTAACTTTCCCTCCATTTTGTTTTCCTGAGATGTGATCCTCTGCCTTCTTTCTTTTCTCAACATTTCTGGCTTAACAGCAATTCTTTTCCTATGATATATATATATAAATTTTTAAAGTATCTCCTCTATCATTTCATGGGTTTCAGGTATAGATAGGGTGTAGGTATATGGGTATATGTGCTTGGTTGGCATTTTGATATGATCTCTACTAAATAGTATGTGCAAAAGGATATGTGTCTAAGTGAGCAAGAGAGAGAGAGAGACCGTTTCTTGGCATTATTTTCTAAATTATTCTTTCCCCTTGTAATGGTCAGGTTACTGTTTCAACTTGGCCAGGTGATGGTGTCCACTTATCTGGTCAAGCAAGCACTGGCCTAAGTGTTGCCGTGAGGACATTTCAGGGACGTAAATTAGGAGCATGTTGGCTGCATCCACAGCTGATTACATCTGCAGCCCGCTAAGGGGAGTATCTTCTGCAGTGAATGACACTTAATCTAATACCCGAAGGCTTTTATGAAGAGTTCAGAAGAGAAAATCCTTCTTTCTTCTTCAGCCAGCCACCCTCTCCTATGGAGTTCATCTAGACCCTTCATTGCAGCTGCCAGCTTACGGCCTGCCCTACAGATTTTGGACTCTTACATTCTCACGGTAGCATGAGACACTTTTATACATCTTATATTTACAGGTATCTCCTGTTGGTTTTGTTTCTCTAGAGAACCCTGACAAATAGGGTTCTAATACACTCTCCCAAGTGAATTTTTTAAAAAGACAAACTAAAAATCATAAGGCTAAAGTTGAACTGAATGTTAGCTTTTTTACCTTTTTTTTCTCTATTTCTCTCATTCTGAAAAAAAAGAGCTCAATAAACTAAATCTGTTCCCCCATACTTTCTGGCATCATACAGTGTCATTCAAAATATATCTACTTGTCCTGAACATGGGAAGTAAAATAGGTGGCCACAGGTAGCAGTTGATTTCAGAATTAGGATCAGGGCTGGGTAGCAGTTGGATGTTATGGTTATAAGTATTACATTTTAGAAATCACAAGGCTCTCAGGACCTGAGTAACACTAACCACATTCACAGAGACTCATTTATAATCCACAGCAGTGCCTTTTCTCCTTTAGAGTATGGAATATATTATAACTTTACAGAGATTAGTATCATGATAACACAAATTTGGAGTTGGACTTGAGTTGGAATTCTGGCTTCACCACTTATTCTGTTTTAACCCTGGGAAATAATTCACATTTGTGCCTCAGTTTCCTCAGAAATAAAATGAGGATAACGTCATAGGGTTGTGAGGGAGAGTCAGTGAGAAAACACTGTAAAGTCCTTAGTGACTGGTACATAGTAAGAGCACAGTAACTCTTAGATGTCGTTAATGTTTCATACAAGCCATACAAGAACCTGGACAATTTTCCCTATTTACCTTTATAGTGGGTGATTTTTTTTCTTCAGTCAACAATTGAAATGCATGACTGGGCACGAATATGTAATATCAAATATTTTAAATTGAGACTTTTCTGGAAAAATTAGAATATATAGTTAACTATAACTACAATGTATACTTTTGATGACCAGAAAAATTCTACCTACCAAATATGGCACCTCTTCTTGAATTCTTCATACCTGATGCCTTTACTTCTACTATTTCCAAACTTTTAAATTTTTAATTAAATTTTTAATAAGTAGGCCCCTTTTATCAAATAAAATCTTGCAAGAGACCCCAGTATGTAAGTAGTAATATGCTGACTAGAATGGAGTCCTTGACCTACAGCCCTGTCTATCATCTCCATGAAACCCAGTTTGAAAATCTTACTTCTCATTGGTAGTGGTATGATCAGTTGAGCAGCTAACTTTCCTTATAATTATTATGTACTGATTGTGCATATCTAATGATATACTTTAGCCTGTCTTAGATCTGAGAGACACTTTTGGGAAATACTTTAATTTTATCCACAGTACATTTACAAATCATCTTGGCATTGGTTATGTCTACAGATGAGGTATTACAGACATTTTATACTGATTATTTTTAGCCTCCTATGCTAAAGGCTAGGCTTTTTTTTTTTCTTACGTCCAAATCAGGTTATACCATATTTAGAGGCTATACTTCCTCATAAAGTTTTCTTGTCAGTAGTATCACTAAATTAACAGATATAAGGATATGTGATTAAAAGTTTTTTTCTATTAGCTTTAAGAGGAATGATTTAAATAAATTTCATACAGTTGAAGTGAACACTTTAGTTTTGAAATTCAATGTGAAACCATCACTACAATCAAGATAGAACATTTTCATCACCTACAAAAGATTGTTGCAGTCTGTCCCTCCATCCTTGGCAATCACTGATCTGCTTTTTGTCACTAAAGGTTAGTTTGCATTTTTATGTAAATGGAATCATACAGTATGTAGGTTTTTTGTTTCACTCAGAATAATGATTTTGAGATTTATCCATGTTGAGGCCTGAATGACTAATTCCTTCCTTTTTATCACTAAGTTCACTGAGTAATATACCACTGTATGGATGTACTACAATTTATTTATCCATTCACATATTGATGAACATTTGGATTCCTTCTAGTTTGAGACTACTGTGAAAAAAGTTGTATGATCATTCCTATTCATGTCTCTGTGAAGACATATGCTTTAATTTCTCTTGGATAAATGGCTAGAAATGGAATGGTTGGGTCAGATGGTAGTTGTCTATTAACCTTTTGAGAAATATTTTTTCCTGTTTTGTGAGAACTTAATACGCAACTCAGGTATATCTGGGCTCAGGTAAAGGTATGAAAAGAACTTTCTTTTCTAGGCTGAAGGCAGGAAGAAATTCTTATTTTCTCCCTCCTCGCCCCACCTGCTTCCATATTTAATTGCTCATCCAGTTCCTCTGGGCTCCTAAAATGATATCAACTTCCTTCTTTTTTCTCCAGCCCTACTGCTGCCATCTCAGGTTGCCTGGGTGCCTTTTCTGTACCAGTGCTGTGCTAGGCACTGAAGGGGTAAATAAGACTTTGAGCTAAAGGGGCGGCCAAATAGGGATCTGTCCTGTTTCTTGGGTTGAGCTGGGAGTGCCATAACTGTAGATTATGCTAAAGTAAACTATATGAGAATGCCTGAGGCCACATTCCATTTACATGACTCATCTGCTAGAGGAACATTCCACCTTTGTTTGAGGGCAGGCTTTAGTTATTTATTTTTAAGCAGGCGTGGCTGTTAAATTAAGAGGAGGTATTGTGCGCTATCCCAAAGAGGGGGGGTGGGGTTATGAAAACTTTATTCTTTTAATACAAAACGTCTTGATCAATGGTCCTTAACGTGTGGCCCTGGGACAAGTACATCAGCCTCCCTCCTGAGACTGTTAGAAATGCGAACCATTGAACCTCACTGGAAGTGGGATCTGTCTTTTAACAGACCCTTTAAGGTGATTTGGAGCCACTCTCGAGTTTGAGAACTACTGTGCTAAACCCATTCCCGGGATGTGGGTGAGGACCAACGCTCAGCTTGGAGGGGGACACGCCCTGGGTAAATGTGGGCTGTACTGAGAACCGAAGCCTATTCCACCTTTCCTCCTCGCCCCTCCCAGCACCATCACCTCCTCGTCCACCCTCCCCCTGATCCCGCGCCCTAGGCCTCCTCTTCTCACCTCCTCCTGCACCCTCCCCTGACCCCTCGCCCTAGACCTCGCGTTCTCATCTCCTTGTCCACCCTCCGCCTGACCCCTCGCCCTAGATCTCGCGTTCTCACCTCCTCGTCCACCCTCCGCATGACCCCGATCCCTAGACCTCAAGTTCTCACCACCTCGTCCACCCTCCCCTGACCCCCAGCCCTAGGCCTGGCGCACTCTCCATCGGGAGCGGCAGTCAAAACGCGGCAAGTGGATTCGGAGTCCGCTGGCCCGGGTGCCGGCCGGGCATGCGCAGTGGTGCGAGCGCGGCGCTGGGCGGGCGAAGGAGGCAGAGCCGAGCCGAGCTGAGCGGCGGGACCTGCACCGCGGGCGGGAGCCGCGTCTTACAGCGGACGGCTGCGGCGGGTAAGGGGCGCGCGGCGGGTCTCAGAGTAAGGCTGGACAGACGGAGTGCAAAGCTGTACTTCTTCACTGGCAAGCAGCAGCCCTGGGGAGACTCCGCGGTCCGGGGAGCTGTCCTGCGCGCGGGGCGCTCGGCTGTGCACCCCCCGAGCTGCGCTGGGCCGCCCGCAGCTCCGCCAGGCTGCTCCTTCCTGCGTTCCTTTCTCTCCTTTAAACTTTGTGTGGCTGCTGCGGCAGCCTCGGACCTAGCCCGTTTCTCTTGAGTTCTCTGACCGATTTGTTCGCCTCGGCCTTTTGGTGCATGGGATCGATAGGGCTGGAATGAAATCGAGCGGTGGTTTCTGGTTGTCAACTTCCAGCGAATTTCCGTGCCGAGGAGGAGCGCTCCGCGGTTCAGCAGCGTTTGCAAGTAGAGACTTGCTGAAACGTGATGTAGAAAGGCGAGCCTTACCCAGGCTTGACCTGATGCTATTAAAAAGAAGCCGCCCTCTAAAGGAGTAAGAGAATTCCCTCGCTTTTCCCCCCTCATGTACCCTGTCCCATTGAATTGCTGATACGGAGCTAGTTTACCTGGGGCTTGGGCACCTGTGCGTGTGCCTGAACTAAGGCTGTGCTGCACAGCTTCCTTGAGCTTCTGGGAGCCATAAACACGATTTCACGCCAGGGGCTCACATTGATCACTATGTAGGTGCCACAGACGTGAAACAAGTGCTTTTACCCCCCACCCCCGCTTCCTGGGAATCAGTACCCCTTAAATTGAATTCCCTAGTGACGTTCTATAGGAAAGTGTTAAAATTGTGATGTGGGCGGCATAGTCACCTGTAGTAGCAGTAAATTTAGGAAGCAGACAATTTAAGTTGAGGAAGAGAAACCTACTTGTAAAGGAAATACTAAACCCCTCCACTGTTATCCCCCACTGATGAATGTTTTAGTAGCAGAAATTATATACCGTTGGTCTAGTTTGGGGCTGACCTGGAGGTCGGCCAGTTCAGCTGCTTCAGCTTACAAATGAGAAAACTGAGACCAGTGAGGTGAAATGACTCACCTGTGGCCGCCTGGTACCCCCATGGCAGAGCTGAGCCGGGGATGCAGGTTTTCTGATTTTTAGGGCCATTTTTACTACCCCTGTTGATACTCTCCTCACAGTTTGGTTACACTATCAAACTAACTTTCTTTTCTTTACCACCTTATGCTGTATATTCTGGCATAAGCAGGAAATTAGTTGTCCCTGCTATTGAGTTGCCAGTTTCCTGTAAATTCCTTTCTAAAAGTGCCCTCTCACTCAAGTCACTTAAAATTTTGCTTCTTTCCTTGCCTCAACCAAGTTGGTGCCTTGTCCCAGAGTCCCTGTTGGAGTCTTGCCGTGCTGTAAGATATACCAGCAGGTGTGACTTATTCCTGGAAGCCCTCTTTGATTGCTGCAGCCAGAAGTAGTTCTGCCTCGTAGTAACTCTAGAATTTATTATTATCATCTGTGCTGTTACTGTCCTCCTTGTGTGTAGTATCTGGAGTTGTATTTTAGCACATATCCCAACTTCCTGACTGGTGTGTAAGCTCTTGGAGGCTCAAGCCTATGTGATAGACACCCACACATCACTAAGCACACACCTGTTCTCAACCACTGTTGAAGGGAAGAAGGGAAGTACAGGTGGTTTGTGAAGGGATTGGATGTGGCTGTTCTGTAATATAGGGGGTGGGCACCTTAAGCCTAGCAAGGAGAGTGGTCAGGTCAAGCCAGTCAGACGGGGTGATTCTCAGATTCTCACATTTTGATGTGAGATCACAGATCAGTTAGTGCTGGAGACAGGGATAAAATTTTAACAGTGGAAAGTTGTACAGGGCCTGGATTAAGCACGTGGCTCTAAGTACAGTGTGGAGAGCACAGCTTTGAGAAATTGTTTAAAGGAAAAAGCCCTTGTACAAGACTGGATGCAGAGAAGGAAAGTCATGTAGAAAATAATTTTAGTTTTAGGTGTGGCATGTTGATGGGCTTGTAATATTCATTCTATCTTATAAATATCTCCAATTGTGACATGTTTGTGTCTTGCAGTTATTGACACGATTGTCTTTTTTACCAATTCTAGATGGTAGATCTTTGGGGTTGGGAATCATCTTTAATGCCTCACAAAGCCTAACACGTACCTTTCCAGTATTAGACACTCAGTATTTATTGCATAAATGAATAAAAAACAATCAGCGCGTGGCTTATTTGGCATGGGGTGGGTGGGCACTCAGGATCTTAAGGCTATAAGGTAGCACATTATCCAGACCATCCCCTGGAGGAGAACCAAGGTGTGCTTAATTAAGCTAATTAGTGGCCTGGCCAAAAGCTCTGCTCAGGTTTCCCCACTTATAGCTCCAAGCTTGTCTCATTTCCCCTTGTTTCTTGGGGTCCTAGGCCCCAGGATTAATTTGAATTGGTAGCAGGTCCCTCCAGTTACAGAGGTCCTGTGGTTGGAAAGTCCTCAGGGACCAATCTTAAGGGGGAATCGTGGGGGGCCACTGGGAGGAGGTCTGTGTAGTTGGAAGAGACAGGACAGTAGATTGGCTGGCTAATTTAGGTGTGGGTACACAAAGTGAGGGGAGTGAGGCGGGGGTTCTGGGAATCGGCACCCTGGGGAGTCAAGGAGGCAGGTGGTCAGGGTCAAAAGACACAAACGGGTGTGGCCCCAAGTCCTTAGACCGGGAGTGTGTTTGTGAGAGATGCACCCCATTCCTAGGAGGTGGTGAGCCAGGCCGTGGAGAGAGTGGTTCCTGAGGGTCGTTTTATAACCCAGGAATGGAGGGGTGAGATTGAAAGAGAGAAAGAGACAGAATTGTGATCAGAATCTTTACCTGGAAAACCAAGAGCTTGAAAAGGCAGTGCTTCTGAACCCCAAGTCCCAGTTCAAGGAGGTGGTTTGGAATATTTTTTTCTTGGAACCGATGTTGCAAATAGCTGTTTTGCAAATCAAAATGCAGCTTTTCCATGGAGTTACACACAGCAGCTTTGCCACTAACACACCAGCCCACTG
Organism: Myrmecophaga tridactyla; assembly: GCA_004026745.1. Classification (NCBI taxonomy): domain Eukaryota; kingdom Metazoa; phylum Chordata; class Mammalia; order Pilosa; family Myrmecophagidae; genus Myrmecophaga; species Myrmecophaga tridactyla. The sequence goes on from PVIY010008513.1 coordinate 38,696, forward strand.
TGGTTTATCACCATCTTCAAATATGACGGGCAGTGATGCCTATTGTTGTAAAAATATTAAGAAATGCACAGGAGGAGGAGCAGTGAAGGGAAAGAGAGAGCTGGAGCTATGGTTAGCAGGAGGAAAAGGGCGGGATTGGCCTGTTATAGAGGAATTACCTTTTGTGTGTGTCATGACATTAGCAAAAAAAATGGTTGGACAGCTAAATGCAAAATCAGGCAGTACATTGAAGTTAATGTGTCATACACTTAAAAATGCCCAAATGTTGAATTCCTAGAGTTATCTACCATGGTTTTAGGAAGAATTACTGCATTATGTAACTTTCTCAAAATAACAATAGTCATAATAACTTGTATTATAGAATCTTTTCCATGGATCAGTTACTAAGCTAAACACTTTTTATGTGACCTGTCATTTAATCCTTGAGATTTTAGTGTTTCCATTTTATAGATGAGAAAGCGGAAGCTTAGAAAAAAATCACTTTTCTGAGGTCACATGGCTGCAAGTGGCTGACCTGAGATTTGAGGCCAGGCACTGCCTGACCTCAGGTATGGAGAGCTCAGATATCTTAACAAAATGCAAAGCTTTCATTATGGTAACAGTAACAGATACTTAGAATGGCCACAAGTTTTAGCTGGTGAAACCCAAAATACTATGAGCCCCACATTGATCTGAGAAGCAATCCAAAAGTAATCTGTTTTTTTTTTAATTCCACTTAGATGTTATCTCCTTTACCCTTGCCGCGTCCCTGGGGATAGAGACAGCAGCTGTTTATGTGGGTCCACCGTTTTCGCCATGTCTGTTCTGCCCTCCCCATCTCTTGCAGGCCGGGTGGGGTAGGGGCTGGGTTGACGGTGACCTAGAGTGACGGGCAGGAAATACACCTTGTATACGAGCCCGAGGACTCGGGTGACCAGGTGTGTACGGATTCCTTCCCTGGGGCATCCAGGATCCAGTGCTGGAAGTTCCTGGAATATTTGTGGGTCCTGACCTGCCCACCAGGTCCCAGGCCTTTGAATGGTGATCAACCCCCAGGGAGGATCCAGATCGGAAAACATTCTCCCCAAATCCTCAAGCCGAGGAGTTCTTTTCTGGTCCGTCTGGTCTCCTCGGAGGTGGGTGTAGCTCCCTCAGGGAAGGCCCCGGGTTGACCTGCATCTGCTCTGTTGGCCGTGAGGAAGTGCGCCTCATGTCCCCCCCTGTACCCCCCCAGCTGTGTCCTCCATACTCTCTGATTGTGCCTCGCCGTCCCCTCTGCTGCTGCTGCGGGTCCCAGGGCCTGTGCCCCGGCAGACGGGAAGGGCCCCACGGCGTCCCAGAAGGTGCCTGTCACCCAGTAAACATTCAGCCCTGGGTGATGCTGAAACCAGGGAGCAAGAGAAAGAGGCCTCCGTGTCACGTTCAGGTTTGATGGTCGTGCAATGGTCGTACGATTTTGATTACTGGAGAGTTTGCTGCCCTGTAAAGTCATGAGACATGAGGCTGTGTCAGTTGTGATCATCTTCTTTCACAACTGTGTCTGAAAATGACTATTCGTCATTTTTGTGAGAAACATGAAGAATGGCTTCTATAAAACCAAATTGCTTTTTAATATACTAGGGGCGCAAGAAGGGGGAAGAGTTAGAACAATGATTAAGAGAGTTTTTCCCTTATTTAAAACACTTGTCAGAAAATATTTTTATTTTCTAGGAGTGTTACAGATAGCTGTGTTCATTAAGTCTAGTTGTGAAGGAGACTTTAGACTTTATAATAAACTAACTTTTTATGATTTACTTTTGAGCAAATTCAGAGCTATAAAACTGCAAGAATATGTGGATAGCTCACTGCACACAGACTTGGCCGCTTCTAAAAGATCCAAACCTATTAAAACAAAACATGAGGAACTGTCTTATCCAATGGTAAGGTGAATAGATGCATTTGTAAGGTGGAAAAAATGAGAAGGCTTCTTCATGATAAAAAGCAAAAGGAGTACGACAATTAACGGGAGGAAGTAAAAATATTAGAGAAAACCAGATTTACTTTATTATTGAGAAACACAGTAAGTTAATGTGTTTGAAGATCCAGTTCCAGGAAATGTTTTCTTTTTCTCTTTCTTTCTTTAAATAAAAAATAATAAAAGCCCTTTCCGTTTGGTGGGGAACCAAGAAATGAGAGATTTTAGCAGTGCTGCCAAAGTAGAATTTGGATTGAATGTGAGTTTAAAACACTGGTGCCTGTATATAGAAGGATCGGTCATATTAATTATGCCTTGGACCAGTGTGCATTTGTCTAAACCTTTTTCTCCTACAGTGAATTGCCCACCTGAGGCCCCCAGAGTAAATCTATCCCCAGGGGTCACGCTTGTAAAACTCAAAATGGATGCTTGACATGTTGAGGTCTTAAACACAGATAACGTGAATGTCTTAGATAGAAAGTGCATGCCACATTCACATGCTGTTCCTCCATCTGGAGCTCAAAGTCTGCATTAGATTGTTGAAATAAAAGAAAAGTAGGTTTGGGATTGACTCATTTATGGCGAATGATCAATTTGTAAGTAGCTTTTTTGTCTTGTTTCACATTGTCGTCCTTGATGCCATCTTTTATGGCTATATCGGTTTCTTTATTTGCCCTCAATAATAAATATATACTCTGTGTATACTGTTTATAGATAAAAATCAATGAAAACTAGAATTTTTGAGGTTTGGTAAAATGAGTCTTTGTTTAAGGTTTTAATGCTACTGATCAATAATTTGGTGGAAAAACATATCAAGCCTAAAACATAAATTGAACCTTAGTTCAATATCAAGTTAGTATTTATAACCTTTGAGAACAAACCAAAAGTTCTCAGACTCCTGCATTTGAGACCCCTCTTGGAATTCTGTCCTGGCGATGTCTCACTTTTTCTTCCTCTTTCCTCAGGCTTAGTGTTCATCAGGACACCCTTTTGGCCCAGGAGTTGTTTCTAAGAGCAGCTCAGTTCTCGCAGAATGTAAGTGTTGTCAAGTCAGTGAGGTGCCAGCCATGAAGCACAGCTAACAAAAGCCCAGTGATGTTTTTCTGCAAAAGCTGTCATGCAAGTGAATTAATTTTGGAGAATTAACACTAATAGCAATTTGCTTGATCCCTTTTCTTGTCCTCAAAGAGCCCAAGTTAAATTCTAGATCATCACCAGTGGAAAAAGGTCAACTGAGAATCTCTGCATGCTTAATGATCAATCAGAATAAGCTCTTTAGGGCAATTAAAGTTTAGATATCTAAAATCATCTGGCCTATGACCACAACTATGGATGAGAAGTCAAAGTCTGTGATTCTGTGTCTGAACCAGAGAAGAGGGGCCAGTAAGTTTCATGACTAAACAAAACGGTGACTGTGACAGCAATTAGTAGACTACCAATAAGGAAATGAGGCACTTACTGATTAATTATGACATTTTTCTGACGAGTCAAAAATTTGCTTGCTGATAAATGGCCACGACTTAAAAGAATGGTGTACCTGCTTGCGGTTACCTGGCTTATAGATGGCAGAGATGGCACTCACATTTATCTCTTATAATTTCAACATTTGGCAGGATGCCGGGGCTTACCACTAGGACCACAGCAAGGTACAAATGAGATGTGAGATTCCTGCCTCACGGAGCTTCAGTCTAGCCCCACACCTAAGGTTCTTCTAGTTAATCCATGTTTCCCTCTCGTACTGACCAGAGGGAACAATTTCTCAATAAAATTTATATTTGTGTTTTATAAAATACTAAATGTGTTGTATGGTTAAGTTATGTTTTTTTTTTAAACCAACAAGTGAGCAGCTTTTTCTGTAGTAACTAATTGTTTTGGTTTGCCAAAGCTTCCAGAATGCAATATCCCAGAAATGGAATGACTTTTAAAAAGGGAATTTTTTAAGTTGCAAGTTTACAATTCTAAGGCCATGAAAATGTCCGAATTATGGCACCAAGAAGAGGTTACCTTCACTCAAGAAAGGCTGATGCTGTCTGGAACACCTGTGTCAGCTGGGAAGGCACATGGTGATGTCTGCTAGCTTTCTCTCTCAGCTTCTTGTTTCATGAAGCTCCCCTGGGGGTGTTCTCCTTCTTCATCTCCAAAGGTCTCGCTGCGTGGACTCTAAAGCTTTTTCCAAAATGGTTCCTTCTTAAAGGACTCCAGTAAGCAACCCCACCTTGAATGGCAGAGACACATCTCCATGGAAACCATCTAATGAAAAGTTACCAGCCACAACTGAGTGGGTCACACCTCCATGGAAAAAGCATGTCTTTTCTGGAGTAGACAACAGTTTCAAACCAGCACACTGATATAAAGAACAAAATTTCCCATTTAATTACCTTCAAGTGTACAACTCAGAGGTAGTAACTATAGTCACAATATTGTCCTACCCCATTGCTGACATCCATCACCCTTCCTTTTTCATCACCTCAAACAGAAACTACCCACCCATTAAACTTCATCTCCCTCTTCCTGTCTTGAATATGGAACTCTCAGTGATTTCTCTGCTGCCAGAAGTACTTTCAGTACCTTGCCCCCTAAACTCCAGGTTATTTTTTACAGTGATAATAATCAGCACAGTGGAGCGAGGTCCTTGATGCTTGCCTTACAGCATCAGAGACCCACCGCAGAAGAATGATAATTTTCTCTCCTCAGTGGAGAGAGGTCCTTGATGCTTTCCTTAAAGCATCAGAGACCCACTGCAGAAGAATGATAATTTTCTCTCCTCCGCGGAATCAAAGAAATGTCTTTGAATGAAGGGCGAGGCGGTGAGGGACAGAGGCCTTGTGGTCAAGGGCTGTCAGCCAGGTGAGGAGGCAGGTACAGCGGCAGCCACCTGGGAGACTGTGAGTGAGCAGCGGAGGGAAGAGAGCTTAAAGGTGTGGTGACGGCACATGGAGAGCAGTTAACTCTGTCCACTGGGTGGAGGAAGGGCCAGGTGAAGGTGACTTTCGAGCTAAGTCTTGAAAGGAAGGCAGGACTTTGATTTACAGAGAATAGAGGGAGGAAAAGGCAACTCCAGGGAGGACAGCATGAACCAAAGCATGAGGACTGTCAAGAGCTGGCCAGTTAGGAAACTGCAAGCACTTGAATATGTTCTGAAACCAGAGCATGCGTAATAATCACGGGAAGGGCTAGTTTAAAACAAAAAACAAAGAACCTTGTTGGGCCCCAGTGCCTGGGTTTCTGATTCTGGAGCTGTGGGCTGGGGGGCCAGAGAAGTGCCCCTCAGGAAGCCCATAGGTGATGCAGGGGGTGGTGGTCTGGGAACCGCGCTTTGAAAACTGCTGGGCTGCAACAGAGGCTATGTGAGAAGGATGAGCTAGAAATGTTTGTTTTTTCCTTCTGAAATTTTACCACCTTCACAAAATTGTTATCTCAGTTTTTTTTTGTTTTTTTTTTAATTAGTCGCATTGACCAAGTGGTTGCTGCTGATGCCCCCCGCTGCCCTTGGGAAGTTCCTTATAACCCCCCACCCCCCTCCCTGTTTTCCCAGAAAACCAGCTCCTTTTTTGTATTCCTATATTTAAAAACAGTTGCTAAGGCTGGCATGGTCCCTTGCATTCATCTTTTTGGAGATGTCCACACAAGGGAAAGATATCTGTGTCTTACTAAGGTTTTGGGAATCTTCCATTTATATCTCCTCAAAAGTATTCTGTGCTGAAAACTATGATATGGTGGGAAAAGCAAAAAAGTTGGATTTGTGAGTCAGAAGTTGTGGCCCTGGCACTCACTGACCGGTGGGAGCTGGTTATGAGTGCTAACTAATTCTTCCCCTTGCCGGGATCCACGCAGTTGAGAGTTGCAGTGGGGCTGGAGAATTTGCAAGTCATCCGGCCTATCTGAACCTTGTTTTTTTTTGTTTTTCTGTCCTGTTTTGTTGTAGATTAAATAAGGTAACATATACAAACTGAAAGGTACTGTACACGTTTTAGGTCACACTTGTCTAATGCTAAGGTTTATTCCGTTATCAGCTCGTGTCTCCCCATCTGTGACCACTTCGTCGTGCATGAACTTCAGGAGGGGCAGGACAGGTCCTTTTCACTTAGCTTCCCCATCGCCTGATACATAGTAGGCACTTGATGAAAAGCTGTTGTTGAATCAATGGGGGAAGAAAAAGGAATAGATGAATCAATACCCTAAAGCACACACACCTAATACTTTCCAGCTTCTACTTGCTTACCGAGACCTATATTCCATGATGCCATATTTTTAGACTGCTGTCACCTCCAGGCCCGACAGTAAATCTTGAGACAGATTCTAGCCTTTTCAGGAGATAATCTGAATTCAAAGTATAAGGATCTTTATAGATTCATAGGCATTCTAAACTAATTCCAGAAGTAATAAAACAATAATGTGTAATAATGCTTTATATGTAGCTAATGCTTGTATGAAAAACTGACTTCACCTCTAAAATTAACTGGCACATATGAATTTAAGTTAGATTTCTCTCAAAATTGAATCATTGTTATAAGGAAAATCAGATTAGAAGTGAGTAGCAGGGGAGCTAACAAAGATGTTCAAAGACGTTTACACTAATTGGCTAGAAGTTTGAATACCTATTTTTCTTGCACTTAAATGAAACAGAAACCGAAAGTTACTTTATCATAACCTGAGATTTTATAGTTTCTCTGATATTAACAGCAGTTCAGTTCTTGATTCAGGAAATTAGCAATGATCAACACGGGGAAAAAAATCATCTCTTTCATGTTGAACAGAGTAGTTTGGTTTTAAAAAATTATTGTTGATTTCCTGTTAATATAAATTGGGGAAACATAGGATAAAAAAGAAATTAAACTTTCTACATATTTTACTGAGTTATTTCTACCTATGTGATATATATCATGCTACTGGAGAATAAGCCTCGATTGTAGTATTTCTGCGAGATTAGTGTTACATTTCTCATAGGATTAGGGAAGAAATAATGGGAAAACTGAAATCATTGTCGCTTTCTATTAATTCAGAAGAAATGGCTGCATTCCGAGATAGTATACCAAAAGGATACCTTTTTTGTAAATTAATTTACTACTAAGTATCAATGGGAATACTCTTCCGCATCCTACTTCACATCTCAGGCAGACTTCAGGAAGATCTTCTGTTATACATGTCGCTCATTTAACCTGAAAGTGAAACCAAGGCTCATTGCAACCTTCTGAATATACGGGTTCTTTCCATAATGTTATGGTCTCAGGCATTGAATTAGCCAGGATTCTCTAGGGAAATGAATCACAAGTGGTATCTATAACTATTATGAAATTTTTATAAGAATTATCTCATGTGACTGTGGCGATGGGCAAGTCCAAATTCCATAGGGCAGGCTGCAAGCTGGAAACAGCGATGGAGGTTTTCTGTGAATTCCCCAGGAGAAGCTGAAATATAGAAAGTCTCCGTTCTGACTGCTGAACCATCATGCCTCCCTTTAAAGGCTTCACCTGATTCTAAGCGATTTCTCTCATTGTTGGAGGCAGTCTGCTCCGTTGATTGTAGATGTGATCAACCATAGATACAGTCAACTTACTGATGATTTAAGTCTGTGAGATGTTTTCACACCGACAGTCAGGCCTGTGCTTGCTCGACCGGACAACTGGACACATCACCGGGCCAAGCTGACACATGAACTTAATCAGCACAGGAATTATATACCAAGACTCCTGCAAAATCAAGCAGCAAGGCTTCACAGGGAAATTAAAGGTTCCTATCAACCAGATGTTCTCAAATTCTTGGCCTTGATCAGGATTAAATGGTGGTACAGCAGTGTTCTTGGTACAATTCAGTTGTGCCTGACATTGATTTAATTTTTTTTAAAATAGCAGCTTTATTGAAATATGCCACATAGCATGCAATTCACCGATTTAAGGAATACAATCAGTTTTAGAACTTTCATCATCCTGTACCCATTACAGTCACTGCCTGTTCCTCTGAGCCCTCTCAGTGTTAAGCAACCACTCACCTATTTTCAGTCTCTGTAGATTTGCCTGTTCTGGGAATTTCACATAAATGGAATTATTCAATTTGTGGCCTTCATGTTGAGCACATATCCGTACTTCGTTTCTTTTTTATAGCCCAATATGCCATCATATGATGTACAGTAAATTTACCCATTTATTAATTGGAAATTTGGATCGTTTTGACTTTTTTGCTATTATGAATAATGCTGTGAACATTTGTGAGCTACTTTTTTGCGTGGACATATGTTTCCATTTCTCTTGGGTATATACCTAGAAATGGAATTGTTAGGTCATATGGTTACTCTGTGTTTAGCAGTCTGAAGAGCTCCCAAACTTTTCCAAAGTGGCTGTACAGTTTTTCTTTCCTACCTGCATTTATGAAAGTTCCAATTTTTCCCCATCACTGCCATCACTCATTATCTTTGTGATTATGGCCGTCCTAGTGGTTGTGAAGCAGTAGCTGACTGCAGTGGTATTGATTTTTTAAAAATGTTTATTAATAGAATTCATTTTTTAGAACATTTTGATTTACAGAGAAATGAGGAGATAGTACAGAGTTCCCATATATTTCCACCCTCACACACGTTTCCTCTATTAATGTCTTTCTTACATTGGTATAGTACATTTGTTACAATTAATGAACCAGTATTAATACATGATTATTAACTAAAGTGCATAGTTTATTCAGGTTTCCTTAATTTTAACTTTATAGCTTTTTCTGTTCCAGGATCCCATTTAGCATTCCACATTGCGTACAGTTAGAGTATTTCTGGATGGTGACAGTATTTCAGACTTTCCTTGTCTTTGATGACCTTGAGAGCTTTGAGGAGTACCGGTCAGGTGTATTATAGGTTGTCTCTCTATTGGAATTATTTTTAAACTTATTTAATTGTATAGTATATCATATATCAAAAACAAAGAAATAAAAAAAGCAATAGTTTTCAAAGCACTCTTCAACAAGTGGTTACAGGACTGATCCCAGAGTTTGTCATGGGCTATCATTTGATCCTCTCATATTTTTCCTTCTAGTTGCTCCAAAATATAGGAGGCTAGAGGGCTTAAGTATTTTTTTTTATCATCACAATAAACTTCTTTTCTTTCTTTGTTTTTGAGAAAAATAAAATATATACAAAAAAGCAATAAATTTCAAAGCACAGCACCACAATTGGTTGTAGAACATATTTCAGAGTTTGACATGGGTGACAATTTCACAATTCTAGGTTTTTACTTCTAGCTTCTCTAAAAAACTGGAGACTAAAAGAGATATCAATTTAATGATTCAGCATTTATATTCATTTGCTAAATCCCATCTTCTTTGTATAACTCCACCATCACCTTTGATCTTTCCATACCTCTCTTTAGGGGTATTTGGACTATGCCAATTCTAAATTTTTAATATTGGAAGGGTCTGTCACTAATATGGGGTAGGAAGATGGAACTATCAGATGTTCTGGAGAGGCTGGACTAGGTTTCAGGACTTATCTGGACTAGGGACCCATCTGGAAGTTGTAGGTTTCTGGAAAGTTACTCTAGTGCCTGGAACCCTTGCAGAATCTTATATATTGCCCTAGGTGTTCTTTAGGATTGGCTTGAATGGTCCTGGTTGGGGGTTGGCAGGTTATGATAGGGAGCAAGGTCTACCTGAAGCTTGCGTGAGAACAACGCCCAGAGTAACCTCTCGACTCTATTTCAACTCTCTCTGCCACTGATACTTTATTAATCACACTTCTTTTCCCCCTTTTGGTCTGGATATAATTGTTGATCCCACGTTGCCAGGTCTGGATTCATCCCTGGGAGTCATCTCCAACGTCTCCAGGGAGACTTTCACCCCTGGATGTCATGTCCCACATAGAGGGGAGGGCAGTGATTTCACTTGCAGAGCTGGGCTTAGAGAGAGAGAGGCTGCATCTGAGCAACAACAGAGGTCCTCCAGAAGTAACTCTTAGGCATGCCTGTAGGTAGTATAAGCTTCTCCACTACCTATATAAACTTTACAGGAGTAAGCCTTATGATTGAGGCATGGCCTATTGATTTGTGTGTCCCTAAAGTTTGACACAGTATCAGGGGATTCCCTGATGCTAAGGTTTTATAGTTCCATATTCTTTCTCCCCTCCCTCGGGGGACTTTGTCAATACTTTTTGATTATCTGCTTAACATATTCTGGGATATTTCCAGGCATTACAATAATCCATACAAGATTGAAGGACCTCTTTCTTATTCCGTGCTCCCTGTGTTTCAATTATTCAAATGATTATTCAAATAGATACAGATAGGTTGGATTAGATTATGCACTACAGGAAATTTCAGTTCCAGATCAAATAAATCTTTCTTCCATCAGTCTCAAAGAGTGTGTGTGGTACTGAAATATAGACACTGTCTTCCTTACCCCTATGTTCTTAGTTACTTTAAGCCCAACCTGCTCGGCTTCATCCTTGTCTCTATATATCAGGTTATGTATATAAAACAGCCTCTCAAAATCCAGAAATAATAATCACTGGACTTAATGTGTCTGCTCTAAAAGCTTACAGTCTAGGCCCCTGTTTTCTTATAAGCATTTTCTAAAGGTGACCAAACCATTGTTGTTCTTTTGTTTCTGGCTTATTTTGTCTCACCAGATGTCCCACACGTCCATTCACATCGTTGCATGCCTCATGACATTGTTCCTTTTTGTAGCAGCACAACCTTTGTTCATAAGTATACACCATCGTCCACCAGTCTACTTCTCTGTCAGTGCGTCCTTCAGCCACCTGCATTCGTTGGGCATCATGTAGAGGGCCCAAAGTCCACAGTCCATCAACATTCTCAATTTCAGATAATATCATTGTTCCCAAGAGAAAGAAAACCAATAAACACACCCTTGCCAAATAGGAAATCTAAACCTCCTCTTAAATCTTGTCCCTCTCCCCATTATTTACCTTTGCTATTGCTGTGGTAGTGCTGATAGTTTCCTTTTGAACATAGCTCATAGCATGCAATAGCAGTTTCCCCCTGTACCCTGGACTTAAACACTCTTTATACAAGAATCATATCTTTGAAGTAATTATTGTGAGAACTAATTCATATTTCTAGTGTGAGTCAGTGGGACATGTAGGTCTATACAACCCCTTTCAATCTTGTTCATCTTCAATATGGTAATATTACTTACAGGCCCACTAGAAAATCACCTTCACTCCTATCTATTCCCTTACATTGGAGTTCAACCTCATTAGCTAACGGTTCACCCATCTCTAGCTTCTCTGTGTCTTGAAGTCCCCTATATTCTCTATTATAAGCCTCTGATTATACCCTTATACTGAACACGAAAGTGGAATCATACAGTATCTGTCCTTTTGTGTCTGGCTAATTTCGCTTAGCATTATGTCCTCAAGGCTCATCCATCTTGTCATGTGCTTCAGGACGTCATTTTGTCTTACTGCTGCATAATATTCCATTGTATGTATATACCACATTTTGTTGATCCACTTGTCTGTTGATGGGTATTTGGTTTGTTTCCATCTTTTGGTGATTGTGAATAATGCTGCTATGAACATCAGTGTACAAATGTCTGTGTCACTGCTTTCAGCTCTTCTGGATATATACCAAGTAGTGCAATTGCTGGGTCACTATTTCAATATTTAGTTTCCTAAGGAACCACCAGTCTTCCATAGTGGCTGCACCATTATACATTCCCACCAGCAGTGCATAAGTGTCCCAATTTCTCCACATCATCTCCAAAACATTTGTAGTTTCCTGTTTGTTTAATAGCAGCCATTCTTATAGGTGTGAGGTGGTATCTCATTGTAGACTTGATCTACATTTCCCTTATAGCCCATGAAAATGAGCATCTCTTCATATGCTTTTGAGCCTGTATTTGCTGTTTGGAAAAATGCCTGTTCATATCTTTAGCCCATTTTATAATTGGGTTGTTTGTTCTTTTCTTGTTGAGTTGTATGATTTCTTTGTATATACAGAAAATCAAACCTTTGTCCGATATGTGATTTCCAAATATTTTCTCCCATTGAGTTGGCTGCCTCTTCACCTTTTTGACAGTCTTTTGAGGTGCAGAAACATTTGATTTTGAGGTGTTCCCATTTATCTATTTTTTTTTCTTTCGTTGCTTGTGCTTTGGGTGTAAAGTTTAGGAAGCTACCTCCTATTTTTAGGTTTAAGATGTTTCCCTACACTTACTTCTAGAAGCTTTATGGTGCTAGTTCTTATATTTAGGTGTTTGAGCCACTTTGAGTTAATTTTTGTGTAGGGTGTAAGATAGGGGTCCTCTTTCATTCTCTTGGCTATTGATACCCAGTTTTTCCATGCCCAATTATTGAAAAGACTGTTTTGTCCCAGTTCAGAGGCTTTGGGGACCTTGTCAAAAATCATTTGACCATGATTTGGTGGTCTATTTCTGTACTCTCGATTTGATTCCATTTGTCAGTGCTTCTGTCTTTGTGCCAGTATCATGATGTTTTGACCACTGAAGCTTTGCAATAGGTTTTAAAGTCAGGGAGTGTTACTCCTCCCTCTTCGTTCTTCTCTTTTAGGATGCTTTTAGCTATTCGGGGTCTCTTTCCCATCCAGATGAATTTGGTAATTAGCTTTTCCAAATCTTCAAAGTAGGTTGTTGGAATTTTGATTGGTACTATGTTAAATCTATAGATTAATTTGGGGAGAATTGACATCTGAACTATATTTAACCTTCCTATCCATGAGCAGGGAATGTCCTTCCACTATTTAGATCTCCTTTGATTTATTTTACCAATGTTACATAATTTTCTGTGTACAAGTCCTTTATATCCCTAGTTAAGTTCATTCCTAAATATTTGATTCTTTTAGTTGCTATTTTGAATGGAATTTTTTTCCTTAACTGACTCCTCAGCTAAGTCATTGCTTGTGTATAGAAATGTTACTGATTTTTGCACATTGATTTTATATCCCACCACCTTGCTGAATTTGTTTACTAGCGCAAGTAACTTTGCTGAAGATTTTTCAGGATCTTCCAGGTATCCAAGTATCATATCATCGGCAAATAATGAGTATTTTACTTCTTCATTTCCAATTTGGATGCCTTTTATTTCTTTGTCCTGCCTGATTGCTCTAGCTAGAACTTCTAGCACAATTTTGAATAATAGTGGTGACAGTGGGCATCCTTGTCTTGTACCTGATCTTAAGGGGAAAGCTTTTAGTCTCTCTCTATTGAGTAGGATGCTGGCTATCGTTTTTTCATATATTCCCTTTATCATATTGAAGTAGTTACCTTTGATTCCTATCTTTAGTGGTGTTTCTATCAGAAAAGGATGCTGAATTTTTTCAAATGCTTTTTCAGCATCAATCAAGATGGATCATGTGATTTTTCCCTTTTGATTTGTTAATGTGCTGTATTATGTTAATTGAGTTTCTTGTGTTAAACCATCCTTGCATTCCTGGTATAAAACCTTCTTGGTCATGGTATATAATTCCTTAATGTGCTATTGGATTTGATCTGCTAATATTTTATTGCAAATTTTTGTATCTATGTTCATTAGGGAGATTGGTCTGGAGTTTTCCTTTCTTATAGCATCTTTACCTGGTTTTGGTATTAAAATGATATTAGCTTCATAAATGAGTTAGGTAGAGTTCCTTTTTCCTCAATTGTTTTGGAAAAGTCTGAGCAGGATTGATGTTAGTTCTTTATAGGTTGTTTGATAAAATTCCCTTGTGAAGCCATCTGGCCCTGGGCTTTTCTTTGTAGGGAGATTTTTGATGACTGATTGAATCTCTTTACTTGTGATTGGTTTGCTGAGATCTTCCATTTCTTCCTGAGTCAGTGTAGCTTGTTTGTTGTCTCCAGGAATTTGTTCATTTCATCTAGTTTGTTGGCGTATAGTTGTTCATAGTATCCTCTTATGATTTCTTTCGTCTCTTCAAGGTCTCTGGTAACTCACCCCTTCTCATTTCTGATTTTGTTTATTTGGATCCTCTCTGTTTTTCTATTTGTCAGTCTTGCTAATGGCCTATCAATTTTATTGATTTTCTCAAAGCAGCAACTTTTGGCTTTATTGATTCTTTCTATTGTTCTTTTGTTCTCCTATTCATTTATCTCTGCTTTAATTTTTGTTATTTCTCTTCTTCTGTCTGTCTTGGGGTTATCTTGCTGTTCTTTCTCAAGTTCCTCCAGATGTGCTGTTAAGTCCTCAATTTTTGCCCTTTCTTGTTTTTTTATAGAGACATTTAGAACAGTAAATTTCCCTCTCAGCACAGCCTTTGCCACATCGCATAAGTTCTGATAAGTTGTATTCACATTTTCATTTACCTCCAGATAGCTGCTGATTTCTCTAGCAATTATTCTTTGACCCGCTGGTTGTTTAAGAGTGTGTTATTTAATCTCCATAAATTTGCATATGTTCTCATTCTTTGGTGGTTATTGAGATCCAGCTTCATCCCATCATGATCAGAAAAGTGTTTTGAACAATTTCAATGTTTTGAAATTTATAAAGACCTGTTTTGTGCCCCAGAATATGATCTATCCTGGAGAATGTTCCATGAGCACTAGAGAAGAATGTATAACTTTGTGTTTTAGGGAGCAATGACTTGTATATGTCTGTTAAGTTTAATTCATTTATCACGTTATTTAACTTCTTTATTTCCTTGTTGATCTTCTGTCTGGTTGTTCTGTCTATAGAGGAGAGTGATGTATTGAAGTCTCTTACTATCATTGTTGAAACATCTATCACTTCCTTCAGCTTTGCCAATGTCTGTCTCATGTATGTTGGAGTTCCTTGATTGGGAGCGTAAACAATTATGATTGTTATTTCTTCTTGGTGAATTGACCCTATTAATATATAGTGCCCTTCTTTGTCTCTTATGATGTCTTTATATTTAAAGTCTATTTTGTTTGATATATTAATTGACCCTATTAATATATAGTGCCCTTCTTTGTCTCTTATGATGTCTTTACATTTAAAGTCTATTTTGTTTGATATGGTATAGCTACTCCTGCTTTCTTTTGGTTACAACTTGCGTGGAAAATACTTTTCCATCCTTTCACTTTCAATCTATTTGTATCCTTGTGTCTAAGATGAGTCTCTTGTAAGCAGCAAATAGCTGGATTGTGTTTCTTAATCTATTCTGCCAATCTGTATCTTTTAATTGGTAAGTTTAGTCTCTTAACATTCAAAGTTATTACTAAAAATGCACTTCTTGATTCTACCATCTTATCTTTTAAATTTTGTTTGTCAGATCTATATATTCTTTTCCCTCTTTCTCTTTTTATTCTTTAAATTACCCTAAGTGGTACTCTTCAATCCTGTGCCCTCCTCCAGACCTCCCTCTCCTGTCTTTTTTTTTTTTTTCCAGCTAGCAGAACTCCTGTTTTATTTCTTGTAGGGCCAGTCTCTTGTTGACAAATTCTTTCAGGACTTGTTTGTCCATGAAAACTTTAATCTCTCCCTCAGTTTGGAAGGACCATTTGGGTGGGTACAAAATTCCTGGCTGGAAGTCTTTCTCTTTCAGGATCTTGAATATATCATATCTCTGCCTTCTCGCCTCCAGGGTGCTAGCTGGGTAGTCTGAACTCAGTCTTATTTGATTTCCCTTGTATGTAGTAGATTGTTTTTCTCTTGCCACTTTCAGGATTTTCTGTATCTCTTCAACATTTGACAGACTGATTAGAATGTGCCTTGGGGAAAGCCTATTTGGATTTATTCTGTTTGGAGTTCTTTGGGCTTCTTTGACTTGTACGTTTATGTCCTATATGAGGGTTGGAAAGTTTTCCCCCATTATATCCTCAACTATTCTGCATTGCTCTTTACTCTTCTCTTCTCCTTCTGGGACACCATTGATACTTATATTTGTGTGCTTTGTTTTGTCTATCATTTCCCTGAGTTCCCATCTTTTTTTGCCATTTGCTGTTTTGAGTCTTTGAAGTCAATTATCCTGTTCTCTATATCACTTATTCTTTCTTCTGTCTCTTCAAATCTGTTGTTGTGTGCCTCTAGTACTAATGATTTTTATTTGGTCAACAGAGTCTTCAATCTCTGTGATATCTGCTGTTTTTCTATTTATCCTTTTAAATTCCTCTTTGTGCTCTTCTGTCTTCTTGATCTCCTTTATGTCATTTGCTATCCCACTTATTTTATTAAGTAGAGTTGTATGAACATCTTTGAGTAGTTGTTCCAATGTCTGTGTCTCCTCTGGTGTTTTAATTTGGTCATTAGGCAGGACTAATATATCTGCCTGCATTGTGATATGCTCAGTGATCTTCTGCTGTCTTCACAGCTTGTAAATGTCTTGATGGATTTCCTTTGGGAGTTGATTTCTTTCAACAAGTTTAAGGCCTTGTGTTTGCGGTATGGTTGAACACAGGGAGCAGGGCACAGGGTGGAGCATTCAGTGCTGTGATTGGTTACAGGGCAGGTATAGGTGTAGGTTGGGGATGTTACACTGATGCTTGTGAATGTGGGCACCCAGCAGCCAGGGAGGATGTAGCTGTGCTGGTACACCGGTCTGGGGTGGGGGGTGTAATCCTGGTGTGCGCTGGTCTAAGGCATGGGGCCCTTTGTGACATTGTAACTATGAAAAAGTATAATTAGTAGGAAACTCTTAGCAATTTAAAAAATTCAGTTTCCTCTGGAAGATGAGCAGAAATTTAACTGAAGCTATATTTCCTGAGCAAAGTCTTAATCATGCTGGAAGATGATCAGATTAAGCAGTAGCATTTATTTTGTATGACTGTCATTAGCATGTAATCTAAGGGCAAAGCCAAAGATGCATTGTTCACTGCTTTAAATGTGACTGATGTTACATTTAATGTTTTTATGTTTAATGTATTTATGTTTAAATATTTGTTATATTTAATGTTACATAATGTTATTTTGTTTCTAATAAAACAATAACATTAGTAGAAATTCAAATTAACTTTAAGAATTCTGCAGCAGTGAGGCAGTAAGGGTCCAACTTGCTGAGCACTTCCACCTGTGTCAGGCAGGGTCATCAGGAGGCAGCCACGGCCCTGAGGGACATCGCCGTTTGGCCTGACCCGTTGAGTAGAACTGAGATTTGAGCTCAGGGTTGTGGAAACTGAGACCCCGCTGTCCTCCAGGCCCCAGAGTGTGCAGTGGTTTTAAATGAGGAACGTGTCAAAGGACTCGGGCATGAATTCTTATCTCACTGGACGTTTTGCTGCCAACCAGAGGAGATAGCATCTCTCAGTGCTCCAGACCCCACAAAATCACTCAGTCCATTGACAGCATTCTTGTGGATTGCTGAGGATGGAGAACTGAGCCAGCACTGCCTGGGGCCCCGTGTCCTTGCATCTGTACCTGGATAACTCCTTGCACACGTGCACATGTCTCCTGAAAATGAAGCAGGAAAGGAGCTCTGTGAAAGAACATACAGCTGAGGCTTTTGTGTTTGTTCACTGTTCAATGATTGTCTCAGCCAACTCTTTATCAACAAGTTAATGAAATAGCAGATTTGGTTTTAAATACTTCTCTTGAATAGAAGCAGGTGTGGCAATAATCTGTAAATGCACTGAAATGAAATAATAAAGTTGCATAGCTACCTAACCGGGGAAGGTTGGAAAATTTCCCTTGTTATGCACGTAATTCTTGTAAACTACACAAGCTGATTGATCACAGACTGATACAAGGTTTCTTTCTGCTGTCTGTATTAGTCAGGATAGAGTAAGGCAGTGCTGCAGTAACAAATTAACACTGAAATTACAGTTGATTTCTCACTCACATAAATGTCAGTGTGTGTTTGCTGTTCTCCAGAGCAGCTCATCTACATGCAATGATTCAGAGATCCAGGCTGCAGCGATTTTTGGATTCTGCATTCCCTGGGGCCTCCAGGTTTCCTCAGCAGGAGAAGGTGAGCTAGAAGGTTGTATACCAGCTTTAAAATGCTTTGGCCTAGAAATGACAGAAGCCACTTCTTACAGCTCATTGATTAGAATTAGTCACGTGCCCCTCCTTAATAGCAAAAGACAGGGAAATGAAGGAAAACGTGTGGCTGCTCAAAGAACTATAAATGTCTTTGGTCCATCCTTTTTAAGAGAATTGGTTAAATGGTTTTCAAAAAGTCTCTTTGCAGTAAAGAGAGTAAAGGATACTGAAATATTTGGTGATTCTTATCTTCTAATAAGCCAATAAAATTTCTAATAATTTATATGACTGATTCAGCAACTTGAATTCCATTTGTGGATATAGCTAGGCCTTCTAAGGAACTAATAATAAAGTTTACTTTTTTAACATCATAATTCTTCAGATGATCATGCTGATCATTAAAACCTGGGTTTATTGAGTGTCTTCTGTGTGCCAGGCATAGAATTTACTGTTTTAAGTGTTTTGCATGGATTAAATTAATTTAGATTAAGGACTGCGATTTCACCTCCTTGATAAATATTTTCCAATTCCATCAACTTGCCTTACTTGACATGGCACCTGGATTAGACCACTCACCATGCTGGTAACTCCCCTCTTGTAAAAGCAGGCTGTTACTACACAACCTTACAGATGAGACTCCTCAGGCTGAATCTGACTCTCTGACAGGTTATAGAGGGACCTAATATTTACTGTGATTTGTATCATCCTTATATACACGCAACTTTAGACTTCTTAAGCCTTTTCAGCAGCAATATCTAAAAATAAGCCTGTGGTGAACTAAAATCATCAGATGGTTTTTAAAATATAACTTCTTATTGTGGCAAATTATATATAATCTAAAACCTACCATTTTACTTTCTTTAAGTGTACAGTTCAGTGGCCTCACTTAAATTCACAGTGTTGTGCAGCTGTCGCCACTATCCAATACCAGAACTTTTCTATCACCGCAGATGGAAGCTCTGTGCCTATTAAACAATAACTCCCCTTTCCTCTCACCTCATTCCTGGTATCTCTAATCTGCCTCATTTCCCTATGAATTTGCCTATTACATATGTTTCATAGGAGTGGAATCATACAGTATTTGTCATTTTATGTCTGACTTCTTTCTCTTAGCATAATGTTTTCAAGGTTTCATTGATGCATCAGAACTTCATTCTTTTTAATGGCTGAATAGTATTCCATTGTGTATATAGACCATATTTTGTTTATTCAGCTGTTGATATACACTTGAGTTGTTTGCACCTTTTGAGCAATTGTGACTAATGCTGCTGTAAACATTTTTGTACAAATCTCCATTTGAGTTCCAGTTTTAGTTTTTGGGGTATACTACCAGGAGTGGGATTGCAGAGTCACATGGTAATTCAGTTTAACTTTTGAGGAACCACCAAAGTGTTTTCCACAGCGGCGATGTACCAGGACCCAATTTCTCCACATCCTGTGTCCACACGTTATTTTCCATTTCTTTTGAAGTGGGATCACATTGTGGTTTTGATTTGAATTTCACTGTGACTAATGAAGAGCATCTTTTCATGTACATATTGGCTTAATTTTACTTTTTTATATATATGAGCAAAGATAGTCACCTCCGACTCTAACTCAGTATAAATGGCGTAGTGAGGTCATCCCCTTGTCTGAATTGGCTGAATTAAGTCCACGGATGGATTTACAATGGGACGATGCATCAGGACCAGCCCAGTAGCTCATCAGAGCAAAATAGACACGTTTGTGTTCAGACATCGAGTTCTAAAAATGTTCTCTGATTTGTGACAAATGATGTGAAAGTACTTTGTGACCCATAGACCATATTCCGAAGGGATCGTGGCCGGTCACCACAGGGGCCGATGCGCGGTGGCTGGGGCCTCAGCCCAGCTTCCAGCGTCCTTTCACTTACATCGGTGGAAGCGGTTACATCTTGAGCACACTCGACCTGTGAAATACTTCTAGTGGACTACTTCAGACTTCCCTTTTTAAAATTTTGGACCTATTTTATATTGAACAAGGAGGAAAAAGGACTACAGAAACCATTCTTGCCCTGCGAGATCTCTGGGAAGAAAAGCAAAGTGGGATCTGTTATATTTTACTTTTTCATTTCATGCTAACCTTGGGAGGGGAGAGGTGTGAAAGAGATAGAAGAATTTTGAAAATCAACTATTTGCCTTGACACTGACTCACTGATGTAATCTACTAGGTGGATGTGGAGCTCAGCAGGCGTCCAGACCTGTGCCTTTGTGGGGCAAGTCTCTGGCTGTGCCACGGCTGTCCTTTGGTAGTGGCATGACAGGACTCTCAGCCAGTTCATTTTTATTACACAG
This sequence comes from Myrmecophaga tridactyla, assembly GCA_004026745.1. Lineage (NCBI taxonomy): Eukaryota > Metazoa > Chordata > Mammalia > Pilosa > Myrmecophagidae > Myrmecophaga > Myrmecophaga tridactyla. Next base: position 58,767 of record PVIY010008513.1, read on the forward strand.
TGATGGCTTCCTAATTAGGCAATAATTCTGTAAGCTTTTTTGTAGGCTTTCTGATTGCTAAATGAAGAGAGCTATCAGATCACAGGGTCTTTCCAAAAATAATAAACTTTTATATGCCTTATATAAAATTTTAAATTAAGTATGCCATAAAATTCTACCTTTGGTAACTTCTGATTGTGGAAGTTTTGTACTCCCAGGACAATAACACAGGATATTGTTGCTTGTTCCTTTTTCTTTTATGAATACTGATCTTTTCAAAAATGAGAAAAGAGATTTCTTTTTTATTTTGAGTTCCTCACCCTCTTTCTCCTTGCCCTCCACAAACATGGGCAATTTTGAGTTAAGCACTTGCATTTGTCTTTGATTCCTACAATTATGGTTCATAACTGTTTTAGTTTATAAGCTGCTGGAATGCAATATACCAGAAACAGAACGGCTTTTTAAATCGGGAATTTATTAAGTTGGAAATTTACAGTTCTAAGGCCGTGAAAATGTCCAAACTAAGGCATCCAGGGTAAGATTCCTTGATTCAAAAGGGCTGATGATATTCAGGATTTCCCTCTCAGCTGGAAAGGCACATGGCATTGTCTGCTAGATTTCTCTCCAGGCTTCTTCAGTGGCTTCCCCATGGGTGTTTTCTTTCTTCATCTCCAACAATCTCTGGTTCTGTAGGTTCTAAAGCATTTTCCAAAATAGTTCCCTCATAAAGGGCTCCAGTAAGCAATCCCACCTTGAATGGGTAGAGACACATCTCCATGGAAACTATCTAATCAAAAATTACTCCGACAATTGGGTGGGTCACATCGCCATGGAAACAACAGAAAAAAGATGCCATCCAGCAATATTGAATGAGGATTAAAGAACGTGGCTTTTCTGGGGTACACAATAGTTTCAAGCTGGTACAATGACTGAGAATAGAAGCAATCACCATCTGAGGGGAGAAAAAAACAAATGTTTCTTTCTTTCACCTGCAAACTTATAATTTGAATTCAGGGACACATCAGGAAATCAGCAGGAGCAAGATAGAATGCTCTGTGGAAGAAAAGCAGTAAGAGAGTGGGATGGCAGGAACTCATGCCAGAGGACTCTGGCAAACTTGAATGTTCACACCTTTTCTAGAGGGCAGAGCTGCCACTGGCTGTAGCTAGTATTACCAGGTGGGCATGTGAGCCCAGTATTTCCAGGCCCTCTGATTTTAAAAGAGAAAATAGAAATTTGAATTTTATGCTAATTTCCTAATTTTTATGTTTTAACCCCAAATTAAAAAATAAATCACTCCACAGGCCACAGAGGACACATGTCCAGGCAGTATTTGGTCCGTGGTGCCTTTTTGTCATTCAGGAGAGCTCTGTTTGGCAAATTAGAAGCCACAAGAGTGACAAGATAAGTGCCCATAGTATGGAGGCTACAGAACTCAAGACGTATCATAGGTTTTAACCTCTTTACTCTTCCACTGAAGGGGTTGTGTTTTAATTCTGCTGCACTTCTTTAGGAAAAGCTTTTACCTCCAGATTTACATCCTGGAAAAGAGGGGCTGGCAGGGGTGTTGAGCCCTGTTGAAGTTTCCTGGAGCTGGATAGGCCTGGGCTGATGGATGGAGAGTGGCTGCCCTGAAGGGCTTGAAGGCAGAGTGTCATCTGAGAATTGAGACAGACCCCAAAGCATCCCTCTGCAGGGGCAGCTGGGCTCCAGACACAAACATGGAAAGAAGAATAGAAGAGGGTGGTCAAGAGTTTTGCTAAGCTGGGCAGTGGGTGGGAGGGAACTGTTGTGAATCCCAGATGGGTCTGGATTCACCTGGAGAAGCAATCTAGGCTGAGTTTCCTGAAGGTCCTATATCCTCTTTTCTCCATTCAAACCATTTGGTGACAACTGTGTACATTCTTTAGCGGTAGGAACATTATACACATTGCACATTTGATGTCATCTGGCTTCAGCATTATATCTTAGACAAGACAGGGTCACTCTGTTTCCAGAATGAGGTCATAGCCTTTGGAATTCCTAGTTATGTTCCTTATCATTTCCATAATCATTATTCTGCTGAATGGTTTGGGTTGAGGAGGCTGATAATTCATATTACTTACCCCTTTCTTCTCTGAACCCATTGAGAAATAGATTTAAATCTCTCAGAGTTCAAAATATCAACTTTATACTTGATGGAGCTGGATTTGGATTGCAGCCTGGCATGACCAAAGAGTTTTCCTAATACCCTTTGTATTAGGGTTCTCTGGGAAACAAAACCAAGAGAAGATATCTATAAATATAATGAGATTTTATAAAAGTGTCTTACACAACCATGGGCATGCACGAGTCCAAGTTCCATAGGGCAGGCTGCAAGCTGGAAACTCTAGTGAAGGTTTTCAGTAGATTCCCCAGGAGAAGCTGGCTGAAGTAAAGATGAAAATTCTCAGTACTGCCTGCTGAAGTCATCACTTCTTTTAAGGCCTTTGAATGATTGGATGAAGCATTGCTGAAGGCAGTCTCAGTTGATTGCAGATGTAATTGTTCGTAGATGCAGTCAACAAACTGATGATTTAAGTCCATGAAGTGTCTTCACAGAGACAGGCCAGTGCTTGCTTGACCAAACAACTGGGCACCATTTCCTGGCCAAGCTGACACATGAGCCCACCCATCACACCTCCTTCCCCAAATTTAACTTACCCACCTGTGCCAGTTTGAAACTGTTATGGATGCCAGAAAAGGCATGTTCTTTTCCTCATCCAATCTTGTGGGGACAGACCTATTGTTTAGGTTGGAACCTCTTGATTAGGTGGTTTCCATGGAGATGTTGCACACCCAATTGTGGGTGTGACCTTCAATGAGATGGAGATGTGACCCCTGCCCATTCAAGGTGGATCTTGATTTGTTTACTATGTCCTTTAAATGGGGAAATGTTTAGAAAAAAGTTTAGACACAGACATTTGGAAATAGAAGCCCCAGGTGTCAGGAGCTGAGAGAGCCAACAGAATCTAGACAGGAACCAGAGCCCAGCAGACTTCACCATGTGCCTCCCCATTAAGCTAAGAGATGAAACCCAAAGTTTTGCCTTGGAGCAGCTAAGTCAGGACCACAGATGCCTAAAGAGAAAGCCACTGGAATCAGAAGCGAAAGACAACAGAACTGGGGACAAGGCCCAGCAGACCAGCCATGTGCCTTCCCATAGGACAGACATTGGCCTCTCTTCATAGTCGATGTATCTTTCTCTGGATGCCTTAGTTTGGATGTTTTTTAAGGCCTTAGAACAGTAACTTATAACTTAATCAATCCAGAATATAAAAGCCGTTCCATTTCTGCTGTATTGCATTTCAGCAGCTTTAGCAAACTAAAATACCACCCACCCCAGGCACACCTGTTGGACTCTGGGTTGCTTCAGAACAGTGATGTTAGCCCTTTAGCCCCACTCAGTATGGCAGTGGTTCTCAAGGTGTGGTCCCCAGACCAGAAGCATCAATATCACCTGGAACTTGTTAGAAATGCAGATTTTTGGTTCTCACCCAGACAAACCAAATCAGAGACTCGGGATGGAGTCCAACAGTCTATGTTTTAACAAGCCCTCTGTGATGCTGATGCAATAAGATGTGAGAAGCATCAGTGTAGAGGAATGAGGGCCAGTGGACCCAAGATGCTTACCATCCCAGCAATGAGATAACTCAGTTTCCTTTCTTTGGGGAGAATGAGTAAAAAGTGTGAAGAAAGAGACCAAAGCACTACTCTAACAAAAAAGACCCTCACGGAAACATAAAGATAGGAGAATGAATTTCCTCAAGAAATAATCCTGCCCTCCCTAGAGGGTTGTAGTCTGAGAAGAGCCAGCAGAGGCAAACATGAAGACTTTCTCCAAATGCCCCCTTTCCCACCTGTTGATGTTCTCTACCTTTTCTAAGAAGGACAAAGGAGAGAAACGGAGTGATGAAGGAATAAACACTGGCCGGGAGGAAGAACACCAAAAGAGAGAAAATAATAATATAGGTATTTTGCATGCTGTTTTTGTTTGTTAAAGCTGCCAGAATGTCATATAACAGAAAAAGAATGGCTTTTATAAAGGGGATTTATTAAGTTGCAAGTTTACAGTTCTGAGGCCATGAAAATGTCTAAATCAAGGCACCAACAAGAGGTTACCTTCACTCAAGAAAGGCTAATGCTGTCTGGAACACCTGTCAGCTGGGAAGGCTCCTGGCTGGCGTGTGCTGGGGTCTTTGGGTTCTGGACACCTCTCTCAACTGGGAGGGCACATGGTGATGTCTGCTATTCCCCAGGGGCATTTTCCCTCTGCATCTCCAAAGGTCTCTGGCTCTGTGGGCTCTGAACCTCTTTCCAAAATGGTTCCCTCTTGAAGGACTTCACCTGGAATGGGTGGAGAGACACATCTCCATAGAAACAACTTAATCAAAAGGATCCCACACAGCAATATTCAATAAGGATTAAAGAACATAGCTTTTCTGGGTACATAATAATTTCAAACCAGCACACATGCCATCCAGAATAATTCTTTGCAATTGAACACTTATTTTTGTGTTTTGTTAATTAAATTTTTAGTTTCTGATTTTTTTTTTCTAGTTATAACTCCAACCAAAGGCCATTTGGCTGTTATGTTGTGTCCCTTATCATCAGTGTGGACTCAGTGACGTCAGTTGTGTTTGCTTCCCATTTGTGTCTATTAATTTTCATCTTATCGAATTGCATATATTGTTTTCAGTGACTGCATAATTACTTACGTCCATCATATTCACCTGGCCATTGAGATTTTTATCTTGAATTGTAATCTTGAGCTGGTCATTTAATTTTGTTTTCAAGTCTTCAAATAAAAATGGAGGCCTGGTTAGCCACTAAAATACCCAGTGATGGTAGGGTTTTTCCCAACAATTTATGTAATTGGCATTTTGTGTTCTTCTATGAAAAAAGAAATATATATTCTAATATTTAGGACATTGTTTTCCTAAAATGTCTTCTGCTTGAGCTAAACTTTTTAGAGTCTTTCAAGTAAAATTGTGTCTCCTTGGGTCTGTACAGCCTCAAGAGATTTGGAAGATACAGTTCCTTACTCCTCCACCCACCCACCGCCCCCAGTGCAGTCTCTTGTAAACGGACTCAATTTCATGCATTCAGAGCAGAAGTTAGTTTCCATTAAATATTTAATCTTTCCAGATATTGCTACGGGAATAAAAAATGCTAATGAATTTTCCCCCTTTCTCACCATTCCCCCAAGGGGACTTTGCAAATACTTTTTTATTCTCTGAGAAACTCTCAGTTTTGATTCTCTCTAGATTACTGTGCCCCACCCTAAAAGTTCTGGATGAGAACCTTCTGGAGTGAGGCCTAGGAATCTGCATTTAAAATCAGCTCCACAGGTTGGCCTTGTGACTGCTGATGAGAATTGCTGAACCTACTGCTGTCTGCATTTCCTGTCTGTGGGCAAAGGCACCCTGCTGCATATTGCTCAGAATTTTGAGGATTTTTATTATTGTTGTGTGTTCTTTTCTTTTTCAAGCTGCTAAACTCAATATGTGACTAACTCCCAATATGTATAGCTATCCTATTAGAGGATGTTCTACTTTGCTAGCTGCCAAAACATGATACACCAGAAACGGAACGGCTTTTTAAAGGGGGAGTTTATTAAGTTGCAATTTTACACTTCTAAGTCTATGAAAATGTCCAAATTAAGGCATCCAAGGAAAGATACCTTGGTTCAAGAAGGCCGATGATGTTCAGGGTTTCTCTCTCAGCTAGGGAAGCACGTGGCGACATCTGCTCACTTTCTCTCCTGGCTTCTTCAGTACTTCTTTGGGGCTCTGTCAGTTCTGGTGGCTTTGAAGCTTTTTCCAGAATGGTTCCCTCTTAAAAGGGCTCCAGTGAGCAACCCCACCTTGAATGGGTGGAGGCACATCTCCATGGAAACCATCTAATCAAAAGTTAGCACCTACAGTTGGGTGGGTCCCATCTCCATGGAAACAATCAAAAAGCTCCCACTCAGCAATATTGAATGAGGTTTAAAGGACACAGCTTTTCTGGGGCACGTGATAGATTCAAACCGGCACAGAGGGAAAACTTCTTTAGGGAGAGTTGTAAAGCCAGCATGGCTGTCCCCTTCCCCCATGCACACATGGCCTCCTCACATTGTGACTGCCAAGCTGTAGCTGTTCTCTCTTTTGGGCAATTTAAGGCCAAGGTGATATGGACATCCTGTTCTGGATAAATTGATTTGAACCAGTATTAGTTTTCTATTACTCCCGTAACAAATCATCACGAATGTAGTGGCTTACCCAACACAAATTTATCACCTTACCATTCTTAAGGTCAGAAGTCCGCCGTACGTCTCGCCAGCGAAAGTCAGCATGTCGGCAGGGCTGTGTTTCTTTCTGGAGGCTCTGGGGAAGATCTTTTTCTTTGTTGTTGGCAGAATTCAGCAACTTGTGGGGCGGGACTGAGATCCCCTTTTCTTGTTCTCTGTAAACTGAGGCCGTTCCCAGCTCCTCGGCACTCCTTGGCTCATGGCCCCTCCCTCCATCTTCAGAGCCTGCACGGTGGATCTGGTGCCTCTTCTGCTCCAAACCTGTCCTCCTCTGCTTTTGTCCCATGTCAGATGACATCGTCACAGGTTTCGTGGGAGTGGGCCGTTCATTCTGCCTGTCCCAAAGCCTTGGTTGACAAATAGGATAGCAAGGATTGTCCTTACCGGCAGCACTCCAGTCATTCATACTGATGTACATGAGAAAATTTGACTTAATTGGCTGTTTTTCGAAATTGATATCATTTCAAGGTCACTTGTAGATACAAGCAGTTTTGGATAGGAAGTTTCAGGACCCTGTATCTAGTCAATCAGAGCTGCAACAACACTTACCTTTGGTGTATGGCAAAGGCAGACAATGCATGTTAAGCCTGCTTCTCTGATAATTTAGCTTGAGAACAAAATAATAATGTGAAGTGGGCATAACTCATTCAGCCAGGACATTTGCTTTCAGTTTCTCACCGCATGCCATATGTTCTCCAGCTTCTGCCCCTTTGTTCATTCACTTCCAGAGTCCCCTTCCCCAGTTCTCTGTAATAATACACATTTATGACAAGTTTTGACACCTGGTCATTCTAGGAAACATTTTTCAAGGTACTGAAAACATAACATTCACCCATTTTTTCCCCCAAGAGCTGAATTAAAATAGAAAGAATCCATGTTATCTGCTGTCTTTCAAGGGCTGTTTTTGAGGCTTTCTCTATGATGTTTTCCTCCATAGATCTGTTTAGCATTAATGAGACTCTGAAGAATCTTGGATACAGTAGGTACTCAATTACTACATGTTAATTTTTTCTCATGGGCAGGTACTGTAATTTGATTTGAGATACTAGACTGAAATAATTGTGGTTCTATTATCTATACACCAAAATTCTGCAAGATGTGTGTATTTATCATTTCCTTACAAGATTCTTAACAAAAGTGCATGGCTGAGAATGTCTGAATTAAGTGAGTAACCCTGAGATTGTTAGAGATGAGGCTTTCAACTCATCTTTTACTGAATATTTTAAATTCCTATTCTGTCTGATTACCTAGCAGCGCATAGAGGGCAAGGGAGTAAACCTTTTCATTTTTGAAATTTTAATTGAAGTTTAATAGACATGCATAAAAACATTCAAATCATGAGTGTATAGCCTGATGAATTTTCACATACTGATACTGCCACTAAACCAGTATTGAGATTAAAAAAAGCCAGAACTTTACCAGCACCTAGAAATTCTCCTGCTTCCTTCCACTCCGAAGAGTAGTCACTATCCTAAGGCCTCAGAAGTTTGGGAATGGGCTGTTTTTAAATACAGAACAAATAGTTACAGACACCATGGCAATACTTCTGATAAACAAATGTCCTCAAGTAAGTATATGTTAATTTACAGAGATTTTTTAAAAATATTTTTATTGATTAAATCTTCACACACATACAGTCCATACGTGGTGTACAATCAGTGGCTCACAATATCATCACATAGTTGTGTATCCATCACCATGATCATTTTTTAGAACATTTGCATCAGTCCAGAAAAAGAAATAAAAAAGAAAAAGAAAAAACTCATACATACTATACCCCTTTCCCCTTCTTCTCATTCACCAATAGTATTTCCATCTACTGAATTTATTTTGCCCTTTGTCCGCCTATTATTTATTTGTTTATTTCTATCTACTTTTTTTTTCTCATCTGTCCATGCCCTGCATATAAGGAGCATCAGACACAAGTTTCAGGTATCTCCCTGTAGCTGGTACCAGTTTCAGGTACTTCCCTCCAGCCATTCCAGTACACCATACACTAAAAAAGGATACCTTTATAATGCATATAAATAACCTCCAGGATAACCTCACGACTCTGTTTGAAATCTCTCAGCCATTGAAACTTTATTTTGTCTCATTTCCCCCTTTTGGTCAAAAAGGCTTTCTCAATCCCTTGATACTGAGTCCCAGCTTATCCTGGGATTTCCACATTGCCAGGGAGATTTACACCTCTGGGAGTCATGTCCCACATAGAGGGGAGGGCAGTGAGTTCACCGTCAAAAATGGCTTAGAGAGAGAGGACACATCTGAGCCACAAAACAGGTTCTCTGGGAATGAATCTTAGGCCTAATATTAAGTAGGCTTAGCCTATGTTTGCAGGAATAAGTTTCGTAGGGGTGAGCCCCAATATTGAGGGCTCAGTCTATTGATTTGGTTCTCCCCACTACTTGCAAGAATATCAGAAATGCTCCAAATGGGGAAGTTGAATATTTCCTCCTTTCTCCCAAGTGCCTCAAGGGACCCTGCAAATGCTTCTTTAGCCACTGCCCAAATTACTCTGGTACAACAGATATTTTTTTTCTTACGTGGCTCCTGCTCTGAAGGTGCATTTAGACACAGTACGGTAAATTCTTTTCTAAATGTTCTTTTCTAAGTGATCTTGCTTTATCAGAGAGTTTTAGTTACATAAGTAACTTTGAGTCAGATTATTATTTTCAAATATTTATTGAGTTTGCCCAGTAATGGCACAAACAATTCACGCCTTGAGTATTGAGGTTGTTAAAACTGCACCCTGTAATTGACCCTGATTCTTGACTAGACACCGCATCAGTTTCCACATAATTCTTACTGAGATCAAATTAATGTATTTTCTCTGGAATTTTGCTTGAGGCTCATAGTAGGTACTCAGGAAAAACCTGCAGTCATCAGAGGGGCGCCCACCATACTGCACATTTTATCTGTCTACTACAGCACCCACTAGAGTGGGAATTCAAATTGCTTGTGATGAGATGAAATGACTAAAGTATTAGAAATGCATTAGGGTTGGATTCAGGGCCGTAAGGTCCCTCGTTTTCCATTTGAAAGTATTCATTCTTTGTGTTCAAGGATGTTTGTTGAAGCATTGTTTCTAAAATAAAACATTGGAAACCATACACGTTACCAAAATAGAATGCGTAAATGAATCATAATGTGGACTGTTGTGAATTATGAAAGGCATGTTTTCTAAGAATGCATAATGATATGGGAACTTTCTTAATGTTAAGTAGAACAGTATAAAACTAATAAATAGCAAAACAACAAATTAGTAAAAAAAGAAAAGGTATATTCATACACGTTAGGATGTATGAAGAAAGTCTAAGAAAGACTAGAAATTCATAACACAGCTACCCTGCTTGTTTCTAAATGGCATGCTTGAGAGCAGTTTGAATTTTCTTATCTTCCAAATACTTTTTCATTTTGTCTGTTACCTTTCAAACGTCAGAAAATAGCCATACTGGCACCTTTTTCAAAAAAGAAGATAACCTATTAGACAGGTCATTGTTTTTTCTGATAGCCAGTGAAGTCCTTTGGGAAACCAGACATAATAAACACGTTTTACTCAACTGTTTAGCAGAATTCCATACAATAACAGCAGGATTATAAGCATTCATAAATGATGCTTCTTGGAATGATGGAATTTTTGATGCAAGAAATACTCATTGTCATCTCATTTAATTTTCAATTTAGAAATCCTGAAAATGTCATCCTCTGCCCCTTTTTCACCCCCCAAAATGTGCTTTGAGTCTGTGCTGGCGCAGGCCAGGAAAGAGCATCTCAGAACTTCAGGTCAACCTGGGACCTCTTTGCCCAGTATATATTTCCTTATCTTGATGCAAAATTTGTCTCTTGGCTCTAGCTCTACCATCTTGTTACCTTCTTAGACCAAAGTCTAAGCTTTCTTCAATATAGATTAGTTTGCATTTTTTAGAACTTCATATACAAGGAATGATACGGTGTGCTCTTTTTAGCTGGCTCAGGAGATAAAAACTCTTAGCTTTTTCTTTCACTTTATGAAGCAGTTTTATAACATCCATTCTTTACTTTTATGGAAACATCATAAAAGATGTTTCATACTTCCTCTTCATAGGATTAACCACTCAGTGAAAATGGGTTGTAGATTTTATGAGTGAAACTGTTAATGCCTCCCTTAAAAGGTAGAATTGGACTATAACCTCTGAGACTGTTTCTAGCTTTGACAGTCTCATTCTGTGTAATGTTTCCAGTTACTGTTCAAAACTAATTTTGTACGTTGGTTTGAAATTAATTCAGTGACTGTAACAAAAATTCAGCAGGGCATGGTTTTTACTTTTTATTTTTTTTAACTTAACACAGTTTCTTGATTTTTTTCCAGGAATTGCAACGTATGTATAATTAACCTTAATAATTTTTCACGTGATGAAAACAACTTTGCCATTTCAAAATTAAAGTTATAAAAGAATATTTATAAAAATAATGTGAGAGTTCATGGGGCAGCCCTGTTTCACAGGGATATTTAAGAATATCACAAAACATTTTCAGCATCATAGCTATAATCAAACAGAAATTGTGGTGACATCTACATTTTTGCCTCTTGATTTTTTTTTATGGCTCCAAACCACACCCATGTTGCAGGTTAGCCTTTCAACTGAGACCAAGTTCTTTTGAGATTAAAATCTGTAATAGTAGGCAGAACACTTTTCAGTGTGGAGTTGCTTGTTTCCTTTGGCCAAATAGTGACTTTGGCAGAATATTTTCTGAGGATAGATGCAACTTAGAGAGATTGAATTTAAATCTTCTGAATTGTTTTCCTGGACCTTCAATTCTCAGGTGATAAGGCCAGCAGAAGCAGGTATGCAAAATTTGCCTTTATGTTAATGGTAATAATACAGCTTCAGATTCTGTGGCCACCTTTTTATACAGCTGGAATTTTAAATTCAGAGCCCCCCCACCCGAAAAAAATTAATAAAGTGCATGTTTGCTTTGGGATTCTAGGTGGCTTTGCATAATCAATACCATAGTGTGATGGTCACATAATTCTTAATTCTCTCTTAGTTGTTCTGTTTTCAAAACTATTGCTTCTCTACGCAGTACTTGTTGGATGAGAAAGGACTGTTTTCGTGTATGCAACGCTGGGTAAAAAAAATTAAACATAGAATTTTGGGTTGGGCTTTAATTTTGCTTTTGGTAATGAATATACTTAATTCTTTGGAAAATGCTGAAATGCCTGAATATACTATTTCTGTGCCACCTAGAACAGTGTATGTATTATTACTTCGGAGCCTGATGCTTTCAGTCTAGTGAAACAGCTTTTCCAGTCTAGCATTTAATCCTGGATAAGCAAAACACCCTTTTTTTCCTAAAGAGATTCCACAGATATATAAAACAAATGTTAATAAAGGATATCTGCCATACTGGGATAAGATTCTATCCAAGCATCTGGAGTCTAAAACACCTAGATTGAAATAGATTTTTTATCATTACTTTTACTCGTCTACATTTTTACACGCTCTGGTGATTACACCTTTGCTTGAAAGCCTTTTTCACTGGTTCGCTGAAGTTGGATAGGTGCCAAAGGCTTTCAGAAAGACAGTTTCTTTATAAATTGTGTACACAGAAGCATGTAGCCTTTCACTTGTATGTATTTTTAACAGTTTTTGAAGTTGGCTGAAGAACTGTATATCCTTCCCCTACCTGCTTTTGGAAGCTGCAGCAGCCTTTAGATCTTTTCTTAGAAAATGAGCAGTTCCCAGCCCATGTAAGGCTGAGAAGGTCTTGAATGATGCATGTCGAGGAAACTTGGAAACTGGTTCCACAAGCAATTTGCATAGGTCTTAGTGCCAAAGAATTAAAGACTCAGAGTTTTCTTGGGAGGTCAGCTTTTAAACACCTTTGTGTAGTAACTTGAGCTCTAAAATCCAAGTAGAGAGTCGTCTTATCTGCTCAGCTTTGTGAAGCATTCAACCATTTAAACTTATTCATAAGAATAATATAATGCAGTTACTCTGCCTCTCCTTGGGAAAATGAACACATTATGACCTATTAACCCTGGACTGTGAGTGCCACGGAAAACATTTCACAGAATTCTGAAAAAACCCTCATGACTTGATTAGGAACCAAAACTCCCTTTCCCCTATTATGCCCCAAATCCCACAAAAGCTCTAGCCTCTTGCCAGTCCTTTCCTAATAAGCCAGCCAGCTGCTCTGCTGTGCTCTTGCAGGGGGGGAAAGAACATGCCTTTATGACCCCCAGTTTAGATCAGTTTACCGCCCAAAGCGTGATACCTGATTACCCTTATTAAGTTACTTCGCAGAGCTGCGAAGTTAATAATGACCTGTCCCTCTCGGAGAACTTCAGCGTCCTACTGCCTCACAGTCGGTGTTCCAGAAGCTCCCCTGGCGAGGACCCGGTGGGAGGAGCAGGGGCGAGGCTGAAAGCACAGACCCCCTCGGCTCCCGGGTCCTCCCGGGCTAGGGCCTGCCTGCCTGTGTTTTCTTCCAAGTGCTGATTGTAATCTCTGAAGCTCCTTGTGTCTGGTCGTGAGGTGCTTTAAGAATTACGTACTTTTACCAGCCACTTCTGACCACGTTTTCTCTGAGAATTGAGGTTTTAGGGTTCTTTCTTTGCTTTTCCTTCCAAATGTTTCCAACCCGGTCCTGAGTCTTGCAGGTTAGAAGAGGGGCTGTCGTGCGCCTGTGGAAACCAGCAGGGAGCAGAATCCTCACCTGCTTATCCCCTGTAGCGTGGCCGGGTGGAGCGGTTTCTCCCTCTAAAAAGCTGGGGCCTCCAGGCTTTTTTCATTGTTCATCTCTCTTCAGTGAAAAGTTTGTTTTATCATCATATTCCTGTGCAGCTTAATGCGTTTGTTACATATACAAAGAGCACAGGGCACTGTTCATTGTTAATAACTATGAGTGTAAAGTTGTATTTTACATAATCTTAATAATTTTGGATTTTTTGCCTGACTTACTGTCACGTTTGTCCCTGTTCTTTTTTTCTAACATAGCTGGTGAGGACTCATAGTAGGAGTGAAGAGCTCAGCTCTGTCGTTTTCTTATGATTATAAAATTAATATTATTTTCAGTCCCCTGTTTCTTTTGCAGGTGTCTTTATTTCCGCTAGGTTTATGTTTTTTTATTTTATTTTTTTGAATCGTTGCTTTTTTTTGTAGTATAGTTGTAGCTTTATGGAAAAATCACAAACAAAGTACAGAATTCCCATCTCCTCCCTCCTCCCCCCCACCGCATAGTTTTCCCTATTATTAGCATTTTGCATTGGTATGGTAACGGGTGTCTTTTTAAAGGTACTTGCCTATTTAGTGAAGATGAGTTTGGTATCACCAGGTCACATATAATCCTCTAATCCACTCAACCAGGCACCTGCAAATTGCAGGACGCCCAGGTGCCTGCAAGTCACTGTCCAGCCTCCGCCTTGGGGGATGTCCACTCCTCTCCTAGGCCAGCTGTTCTAGTTTGCTAGCTGCCAGGATGCAATATACCAGAGGCGGAATGGCTTTAAAAAGTTTACAGTTCTAAGGCCAAGAAAATGTCCCAATTAAAACAAGTCTATAGAAATGTCCAATCAAAGGCATCCAGGGAAAGATACCTTGGTTCAAGAAGGCTGATGAAGTTCAGGGTTTCTCTCTCAAGTGAGAAGGCATATGGTGAACAGGGTCAGGGTTTCTCTGTCATCTGGAAAGGCACATGGTGAACATGGCATCATCTGCTAGCTTTCTCTCCTGACTTCCCTTCACGAAGCTCCCTGGGAGGCATTTCCTTCTTCATCTCCAAAGGTCGCTGGCTGGTAGTCTCTCTACTTCCTGGTGCTGCAGCATTCTCTGCTCTCTCTGAATCTCTCGCTTCTCCAAAATGTTTCCTCTTTTATAGGATTCCAGTAGACTAATCAAGACCTACCCAAATGGGTGGAGACACGTCTCCACCTAATCCATCTTAACAACCACTCTTGATTGGGTCACATCTCCAGGGAGATGATCTAATTACAGTTTCAAATATACAGTACTGAATAGGGATTAGAAGAAATGGCTGCCTTTACAAAATGGGATTAAGGTTAAAACATGGCTTTTCTAGAGTATATACATCCTTTCAAACTGGCACACCATCCCTTGAACTCTTTGTGACATGGTCTTGAGGACCAAATTAGGATGCTAGTGAAAATGCATGTTGAATATTTGTAAAGCTGAGATAGTTCCCTTTTTGTAGATTTAAAAATAAACATAAATAGGTGTACTCTTTTCTTCCTGCACTCTAGTGAAGACATTCGGAGACTCTCTTTTGTGGTGACGATATTCTTTTCTGAGGAATCAAGAGTGCGGCCTCAGTTTTCTTATCTATCAAAAGAGAAGTTCACTTATATGAACTGAAAGAATAAACTCAGAGGAAAAATACGTCATGTTAAAACATACAAAGGCCCCGTCCCAGCCAGGATGGCAGAGTGAGACACTTCAGAAATCCGTCCCCCATCAGAATCTGTGAACAGTTGAAAAGAACTGGCAGAAACATCTTTTGCAAAGCTCTAGAGAGTAGTAGCTGAAAGGCTCGCAGAAAGAGGACAAGCACCAAATCAAGAGGAAAGCTACTGAAAGGCAGAGGGGTCCCCTGGCTTTCTGGCTGTGCCGTCTTCCCCTTACTGGCTGGGCTTTGGGTAAGCCCAGCCCCCGCTGTGGACCTGGACCCCGTCCTGCGGGAGCAGAGCACCCTGGGCACACCTTGGGAGCCCAAGAAGGCCGCTCAGAGGGCTCTCCCGCAGAGCACTCAGGCGCAGCTTCCTAGGGCAGGGATTGCTGGCCGAAGGACAGTGCCAGCCCAGGACCATGAGGAAGCTGTTTCCTAGGGGGGAGGGGCATTTGGAACCATGTAAAGAGGGAACTCCAAGGACCACAGGCACAAGCCCAAGAGAAACCACCTGCATGGAAGGATCAGGGAGGCTCCTAAACTTGTGGGGGAGCGAATCTCCAAATTCACTGGCTGGGGGAGCCCTGAAGGAGAGCACTTGCCCAGGCCCGTCTGCAAAGGCTGAGAAAGGTGTTTGTTCACTCCTTTTGTTTGTTAGCTCCTAGCATTCAGGGAAACTGTCATAGCACTAGCTGGGTCCTGGCTTAAAAAATAGATGCCTCAGAATCTAAGTTCCAGCGATAACACTTTAAAATATAAAAATGTCCAGGTTTCAACAAAAGATTACAAAACAGGAAGTGATAGCTCAGGCAAAGGAGAGGATTAAAGCCCTAGAGCTGTCAATGAGGAGACTGGACCTGGGGCATACCAGATAAATACATTTAAAAGACAGTCCTACATATGCTCAACCAGCTAATGGAAAACATGGACAAAGAACCAAAAGGAAATCAGGGCACTGACAGATGAATGCAAAGAGACCATCCATAGAGAGATGAAAATTATGAAAAGGAACCAAACAGAGCTGAAAAGCACAATAACAGAAATTGAAAGTGCCCCAGAGGGAGCTGAAAAAAAAAGAATCAGAGAACTTGAAGATAAATGAATCATTCAGTTTGAGGCGGAAAAAAGAGGAATGAAGAAAGGTGAACAGAGCCTGAGGAACTCGTGAGATACCATCAAGCATTGTGAGTGTCCCAGGAGAAGAGTATTCAGGGAAATTATGGCTGAACATTCCCCCAATTTAACAGAAAGCATGAGTATACACAGCACTATTGTATTTTTGGTTTGTAACTCCATTTTTACTTCCTATGGGACCTATAAAGCAAATGCATAAAACGTCAGGAAAAAGCAGTAGTTTGGGACTCATCATGTCTAAGTGTGTAATTAGTGACAAGAATTGTATAAAGGTGGGGCAAAAGGTTACAGGAACATAGTTTGTATAGAGTACTGAAGCTAAATTGGTTTCAAAGCAAACAAGATTATTACAGATTTCGGATGTCAACCTTACGCCCCGTGGAAATTAAGAGTCAGGCTGTTGGGGCAGAGGAATGGGGGTTACTGCGGGTGTAGGGTTTCTGTTTGGGGGGGTGGGAAAGTTTTAGTAATGGAAGGTGATGAGGGCACTGCAATGTTGTGAGTGTAATTAATCCCATTGCATTGTATGCTTGGGAGTGGTTGAATAGGGGCGTTTCTATAGTGTATCTGTTCCCACAATTAAAAAAAAAAATCACCACAAAAAAGAGCTACTAATGAAACGATGACAATGAAATGATCCTGGATGAACTCTAGCAAGGGAGGAGAAAAAGTTCAAAGGGACATTGAGCCATATGAAAAAATTGGAATATAGACTATAATCTTTATGTCACTGTTAAATTTTTGACCTTGACAAGTGCACTTAAGGTGCTTACATGAGTGAGTGTCCTTGTTCTTAGGAAATATACTTGCAGTATTAAGTATTCAGTGAGCATATGTATGCAGCCTACGCTCAGGTGCTCAGAAAATGGATTGATGATATTTTAGTTCACCTTCTTCTAAAACAAATACCATTTAGTGGGTTGGTTTAAATGAAAGGAATTTTCTGGCCATGGTTTTGAGGCCAGGAGAAGTCCTGAATGAAGCCATCAGCAGGGTGATGCTTTCTTCCTGAAGGTGTGGCACCTGGGCTGGCTGCCGGCGACCCTTGGACCTTGGCTTTGCTGGCACAGGGCAGTGCCCGTGGCAGCCTCTCCCAGCCTCCCTCTCCGTCCGACTTTGCTCTGCCTTAAAGAACTGCAGTCATGTGGATTGAAGCCAGCCTGGCTCAGCAGGGCCAGCGTGGACGGAAGTGATCTCACTTCCACTGCCCGCACCCGCCAGCACGTGGGCCAAGGATGTGTGCCGCCGGGAATGGGATTAGGTGTACCGCAGATGGACGGACGGATGCACCGACGGGCAGATGGGTGGGTGGATGGATGCAGAATGATGCAGCAAATATAGTAGAATGTTAGAAGTGGTGAATCTGGGTATCTGGGATGGAGGCAGGAAGTTAGGAGTACATTGGAGTTCTCTGTACAGGGCTTATATTGTTTTTATAATTGTCCTGTAATTTAAAGGTATTTCAAAATAAAACATTTTAAAAGCCCACATAAATGTGAAACATAGGTTCAGAAAATTATTGTTATTTTAAGATATTGAAATTAATGGAAGTAAAACTTTCTAAGATTGCAGTAGTTGGGTAGGGCCAGACTCACTGCATAAGCAGGATAATTAAACAAAGTAGAAAGTTAGCGGTTATTGAAATTCCCACGGTCCCGCTGTCCCACTCTAGCCGCAGGGCATGCGCTCCGGGCCTGTCTTTGTGGACGGCGCGCACTCGGAGCTGTGTCCGTGGGTGGGGCGCGCGGAGCTGTGTCCGTGGGCTCTGTCACTGCTCTTCCCCGCGCGCCTCCTGCCCTGCCGCCCTGGGGAAGCTGGCCGGCTCTGGGGACGCATCCGCCTTCCGGGCCACTCACCTGACCTGGGGTCCCAAAGTTCCTCTAAAGTAGGATAAGGCTTTTCTACACTAACAACGTCGTCTTAAGTGCAGGTCTGTAGAGACGGCACAGTCGTGTCCGGCTTCCCATGCATGCTTTGATGTGGACAGTCTCCTTAGGCCTGTGGCACTTCTGCCTTTATGCAGGAGGTGCAGGGCGGCCAAGTGCCCTGGGGGCACGGAGGGGCAAGGGAGGG